>JBBBDQ010000931.1:1030000-1137500 GCA_037127315.1 Ascarosepion bandense
ATATATATATATATATATATATATATATATATATATATAGGTAGATAAGCAGGGACGTTTATATAAATACATTGGTTTCTTCAGCTGGCATTCATCTGTTCTCTCTCTGGGCACGGAAAAAACTGTATATTTACATACATTCCCACGCTCTGAAGCTTAAACAAAAAATTATCAAATATTTCCAAGTGAACAGCTTTTGTACACACACACACACACACGTGTGTGTGTGTGTGAGAGAGAGAGAGAGAGAGAGAGAGAGAGAGAGAGAGAGAGAGAGAGAGAAATGGAGAGAATATAGATGGGAATTTGTTCATTTCTTGATGAAAAAATATTAGCACATGGTCCATGAAATTATACAAAAAATTATTCTCAGCTAAATTTTACAGATCCGACGTAATCTTCAAACAAAGACACAATTAAATAACCAAAACACACACCTTTCTTATAAAAAGACAGAGATAAATGAAATATTTTAAGTAACCTCAACATCGTACACTCGTATAGAAAACACAAACACAATGATAGTAAAATAGAATTTCGTACTTTTTCTTTCATCTTCAAACACTCCTGTTGTAGATGTTATATGTTTCTTTTTAATTTATTTCCTTACAAACTCATTTGCGTTTTTTTCTTTCATATATCAAAGAAAATAAAACAATAGCGTATAGGAAGAAATAGCTATTGATAGAGAAAACTATCAAACTAAGTTAAAATTTGTTATGAAAAATAAAAATAAGTATTTTTAAATATCACCAATAAAATAAATATAACAATATCACGCTCTTACTTTCAGAACTATTTTATTTCAAGAACTCGGAAAATCTTTCTAAATTGTCAAATACATGTATTTAAGAATATGTATCTTAATTAGACAAGATGTCATTTGTGTGTCATCTCAATAACACAGAACTTGTTAGAAGAAACGCAGATTGCAAAGATTCAATGCAAATATACCCTTCAGCAAGTAGGTGAGCATGACATATTTTTTTTAATCTTTTCACCCCAAGGAAGGCAGAGCCGTTACTAGGGCACACAAAAGAGAAAAAATAGTGAAAAAGGATTGTCGAAGAAAAGATTAAAAATGGATGGTATTCATATAATAGATATAGGATAGTAAATGGCATTGCATTAAACCTTTTGGAGATTGTGGCACTCGAAGAAGCATGTACACGGAAAGAAAATCCACAGGTGAGATGTTCGAGAACAGAAACTATTGGAGTAGATGTGGTTGTTATATTTCACGTGCCATGCCCCTTCCAGATATTTCAGTTTCATGTACTTTCCATTATGTACTTTCCATTATGTACTTTCCATTATGTATCTCAACTACACAAGTGTTTGTGTTTAATCATAACTTAAAACTGTTTCGGTTAGGTCACTGCATTATTTCAATCTGCATTTTTATCTATTCTGCTAGGTGTCCCCGTTGGACGAAGTAAACGCTTCAATTCGAAATGGCCGAAACGTCGTAAATATAAGATGAAGACAACATTTCGAATAATGTAAATAGTATAAATGTATATGTTGTCACAGGTTTCATCATTTCTGGAGGAAATTGTATCATTCAATGTCATTTGAGAGAATTGGCAGGAATGCAGCTTTTTGCTAACAATATTTTACTGTTTCTATATACTTTTTATATTCTGTTTCTTCTGACGTGTGAAGAACTCCATTAATTCATTTTCTTCAACCAACAGACTAGCTGAAGTATAATAGTCCAATAACATGTTTTGTGTTCGCTATCCAAGTCGCTCTCGACTAGTTATTCGTACTACATGAACGAATCCGTAGCAAAGGTTGTAACTAAGACAAACTTTATCTGGTCAATGTCTGATTTTGCTTTTCTATCCAGTTGCTGGTAGACTGCAAATGCTTCGCTCGTCAGCCTCAAAGGAAAATGTGTTCCAGAGACTTCCAGCTTTTCTACGTATTTTCCATCTGCAAAATCTGACGTCGATCCGTTAAACTCGAATCTGTAGCTTGCTATCGTCTGAAAATAGTCGAAATAGATTGTGTTCATGTTGACTGACGTACGTCGACAGCGCTCATTTTAACTAATAAAAATAGGTTCTCTGTTACACTTTTAGCTTCAGTAAGTAGCTAACGATCAATGCGACTTCAGATTTTAACACTTACAAAAATTAAACTCCTTCTACCTGCTTTACGTATCTACATTCTAACTCGCATACAGGAATGTTCCTGTAACGAAAGACATGACTTACATCGGATTTCGAAACAGGCGCAAAAGTGTCTTGCCTGTAAGATATATGGCCGCTATTAAAGACAGTTTATGCGTGCATATCTTGTCTAAAACGAGACGATATTTGCACACAAGCAAAACGCGGGTGCCAGAAGCGCTGGAAAAAAATGTTTTTTTCGGTGGACAGCGTGTATCGAATTATACGTGCGAATTGACAGACTGACAAGGAGGAAGTAAGAGCGTTTTAGTTGGTGTTTCACAACTGCCCTGTGTAACGACCGAGAAAGGGAAATCTGAAATTCATTTCCTTGAGGCGACCAAAGAAAGAAAGAGTGTAAAATAGCTGGCCTGCCGGCGAGCGTAGTACTGCACTTTTTGACCTCCGTCATCATTTTTTTTTACTACAGTTCCACTTGCTAACGACTATAAAATCTTATTTTTATTAAAACTTTTTTCAGAATCGATATTTTACATCGTCTAGGATTTCATATATTTACTCTCAGTCTGATAATGTTTATTTTACATATCCATAAATTGGGATACAGGTAGGATCTAAAGCCAGCAATCGTCTTGTTCGATATTTTGCTAACGATGAGGGTACTGAGAGCATTTTTTAAAAAGTGCTTCACTATAGTGTAATGAAGTGGTTTCCTCAAATTTCTCTGTAGAAGATAGGTGGAATGAATAAAATATATTTCGCGACCGTTTTAAAGAAACTCGTATTTCATAAGTAAACGATTTCTGAATTTAAAATATGAATTACTTGTAATCACATGGATGAATTTCAGTATAGTTATAACTATTGACCGATTTTACCACTGTGATATATTTGCATTATATTTAGTATTAATATATTAACTATGGTCCACAGATTGGAAGAGCGAGTTATCAATTATGTTCTCATTTATAATTATCAATTTCTATTTTTTTGACAAAATTTTATGAAATACAAGCAAGTTTTTAATCCAAAAATGCAGCCCAGAGAACGTTTTGGAAACCACTGCAATGTATTCATCCACACTTGAAGATCA
Source organism: Ascarosepion bandense (assembly GCA_037127315.1). Classification (NCBI taxonomy): domain Eukaryota; kingdom Metazoa; phylum Mollusca; class Cephalopoda; order Sepiida; family Sepiidae; genus Ascarosepion; species Ascarosepion bandense. The sequence goes on from JBBBDQ010000931.1 coordinate 1,033,232, forward strand.
TTCTCTGGTGACAGAAAATGTGTTTTGCACATGGAGAGCTGAGCGCAGAGGTTGAGGCTAGCTGATATGACAGGATCTACAGTTCTATTCACGGAACAGTCTGGAGTAATGGATTTATTCGTTCCAAAAAGGTCAATAGTGTGAAGACAACAAAACTGAGCTCAATTTAATCGTGATGTTAAAGCCGTTAGTATCTCCCTTATTATTTTCTCTGTAATTATCTAATAACATGAGGCATAATCTTAGATTAGTAAAGAACACAACAGACCTTTTTTCCGTCAATTCGTCCTAACTAATGCAAACGAACTTATCGCGAATATTAATTCATCCCAAGAAATTTTAAAATTTAAATCCTAGATAGTTTAACATACTAGCAACCCTCAATGAAAAATTACTAAAAGCTTTTCAAATTTCTTAAGTACGAGTTAGTTATGAGATTAATAAATTAGAATTGTTTAAAATTTAAAAACAATTATGTTATCGGTGTAAGCGCGTATGCAGACGCCACACATAGAAATAGGACAACCGAATTGCACCTTTGAATCGATTACAAAGACAAATCCAGTCTGATTGGAATAGTAGCTCCTTGTCTAGAAAAGTTGGTATGAATTACAATAAATATTTTTTTTTTATTATTTTGGGAGGAAGTAAAAAATAAAGCTCTCACACGACCAAAAGCGGTTGGATAATTGTGCTTGGCCAATCTATCTGATTTTGTTAGATTTATAAATTATATCCTATTTTCAGCTAAATTCTATCACCGACCACTGGCGCCAAAAGAAATAAAAACGCTCACTACTAAGACAGAAGGCGAACATATCATAAAATCCAACTGTAAATAAAGGATTACATTTATTCGCGGTTCTTTTACATCAAAAGAAAAGTACGTCCAATCAATAAAATGTCTTTACTTCTAGGCGCGATTATTTTAAAACAACTTTGAAGCGTAAGATCATTATCCTGCGCATGAGGAGAAAATCTATCACATAGTCATAGCTTGGGAACACATGTTCATTTTAAACTTTGGTCAGTTAACAACATAAACAATATACTAGATTAATCACGTATTTCTTTCATCGAAAGCGACAAAAAGATAATCGAAAGTTATTGGAACCTAAGAATTTTAGATTTCATTACACATTTCCACTTGACATCAAAAGACATCAACATAAACAAGATAAAAGGTTTAATAGAATTGTCCAGATTAATAGAACAAAATAAAAGAAAGAATTGTGTGTGTGGGTCATGTCTGGCTGCAAGCTTAAGTCAAAACATCCTCATTAATATTGTCACAAGTTGTAAAAAGTGTACGTTTAATTGCTTTACCTAAATCATTTTATATTTAGTGACAATGACCGTTCGGTTTATTTCATACACGATATCTAACAATATATTTTTGTAAACAATTTATATATCACAGCTCATCAGTGAGGCTAGACATCCACTTGCTTCTGGCCAGGATCAAAACACGACCGATTTTGTGTCATTCGGTGTAGCTAAGCCATAGGCGCATGTCAGATAAGGGAAATTTTAGCGTGTTATATATAAGCGGTGTATACACGCGCCAGTCACCGAAAGAACTCAATTGCTGAAGCGTTATGCATAAGTTGCAGAAGAGGTAACTATTTTTAATTTTTCTCTCTAGAGAGTTCAATCGTATTTTTTTAAAAATCATATCACCCCAAGCAAGGTGATAACGCCACTGATGCGCAGGGGGCTACGTAAGAGTAAAAAGATTGGAAAAGAGAAAGCCGGCAACCACATACTAAGCAGAAAACAAGGAATGAGCCTCTTCACCTGTTCAATAGACGTGGGTGGAGTGTGAACCGGGCGATAGTTTAGTCTATCTACTCCAATTGAAAAATATAAAATACAATAATGAGAGTATAACTTATTCTTCATATTAGTTTTTGGTCTTAATTAAATTAGAACAGTATACGGGTTTTTCTGTTGGAAATATATATTTATGATTATTGCATTTGATTTTAAAACTGTTTTTGGTAGATCCTAAATATTTTACTTTGACCATGTATAGCATGTACCTCTGCTTTGTAAATAACCCCTTCTCTATATTAAAGTCAGTTTATTAGGCTTTTGTCTTTGTCGCTACAATTACATTTTTTGTTATTTTGTAAGCTGTTATTTAGGTTCCGCGCGTTATTTTATGTAAATCTCCAAATTACCAGTAAAGTATATATAATAGTGCCACAATCTTGTTTATGCAGGTTTCATGAAAAATGACAAAGTAGCTTTGAGGGTTACGTTTATATGTTTTCTTTTTCATAACATCTTATATTTCTTTTGAGGACATAAATTATGTATAAACTGTCCAAATGTGTATATTCGACCGCTTTCGGCTATACTTTTAGCCATTTTCGATTATAAATATTATTTTACTTGTAACAGAATGTAAGTGGTGTTATGTGTTATGTACCGAACACGGTAAGCGTGTTCGTAGTAGAAGTTATTGTCTGTTGAGTTTTTCGCTTTTATCAAGAAGGCCTCCTTTAAATTCATTTTTTTTCTTTTTTTGCGTATTTGTGTTGAAAACAAGTGTGTTCCAGATAAGGTTAGATAGGTCTCCCTGTGTTTAAATGAGATTCAATTGAACTCCATTGTGAGAGATTTAGCGTCACTCTTGGAGTTAGATTTCTAGTGGTATGGACGATACAATGATTTACGAAATTAGGATCAAGAACGCAGTTTTTTTTAAAAAAAAAACATGTGAATTCGTAAATATTCGTAATTTTTGTATAACGGCCTTTCAACTACGAAAACTCTAACAGTGGCGCTATATCTCTTACTCAACAGAGCTCAATTCGATCTCGTTTAAACACACACGAAGAACTACCAAACCCTATCCGGAACATACTTGTTAACACAAATATTTTATCATCCGCACTCAAAAATAGACTAAAAATAATGGAAACCTTGCTGAAAAAAAAAATAAAACAAAACTCAACAACTACGAACACGTTAACATGCTTATCGTCTTCGGTACATAACAGGTCTTGCATTCTATTTCACATAGAAATGGTATTTATCCACAAAAGTAGCTCAGAGTATAGCCGAAAGCACTTGGATAAACAAAACATTAGGACAATTTTTATATAATTGATGTTCTCAAAAAAAAAAAAATCCTTAGATCACATGTACTTAAGAAAAACCATTACATCCTGTCTGTTATTTGTAATTACACCTGCATATATATAAATTTTAATGAGGAAGACAAGAGGAAAACTATTTTTCTCGCCTATGAAATTCGCCCTGTGATAGACTTTATCAAGTTAAAGAGATGAAATGATATTAAATAACGCATGAGCGGAATGTACTTGATAACTACAAAAAACCGCGGAAAAGGTATTCTTAAGATTAATAGAAATAATTTAAAAGCGTTTTTTACTAGTTACCAATCATTGTTTTTAGATACCTCATTTAAAATATAATTTATTTCATCACTTTGCTTTGATGAAGTCTATCATAGAACAAAACACATAGAAAAATAAGTTTTCCTCTTGTCTTTATTTAACCATACTATTTTTCCTCGTATTTTATCTGAATATATATATATATATATATATGAAAATTGTATGTATGGTTGTAAGGATCACATTGAGAAATCTTTTTCATAGACACCTTACAAACTCGCTTCCATTCTTTCAAACACTCTTCCCACCCACCCAACTATATATCACCCCCCTTCTGACATTTCCTATATCTAACCACTTTCTATTTACCTTCCCCTATGTAGCTCCAAGCGCAATAGTGGCAGTGGAATGCCTTGCTTGGGGTGAAATGATAATATATATATATATATATATATATATTTGAAAATATATTCACATAAAAAGTGTTCATATCCATATATAAAATATCTAATAAAGACAACATTTAATATGAAAGTCTACGAAATTACATCCAGATTAAAATTAATGCTAGCGTGTGGGTACGTCAATGCATCAATTCTCCCACAGATAAAAGAATATTTTGAAGTTCGAAAGCTACGAATCTTTGTATGTATAAATGTATTTGCCGGTTCAATAAGAGAAATGTTGTTTGTATCAATAATTTAAATGCATATATTTCATTTTTAGCTTTAACAATAGCTTATTAATCGGCATGACTACACGTAATTCTTTGCAAGCAATATGCGGCGACGACGACTTGTGTTTAATCTGACCAAAACCTAAAATTCTATGGTATGCATGTTTAACTAATTCAGGGCAGATTGCATTTGGCCCTATGGAGCTGAAGTTAATTATTTTAGCTGAAGTAAAGCTGAAAGTATAGATTCTGGCCAAATTTAAGCAGCGCTGAAACAACACTACTTAGATGATTGACCACTCATAGATTGCTAGTATTGTCAATAGGACTGACCTTGTTATAATTGAAACAACGTTAAGTAAATAAATTGAAACTGCGAAAGCTTCTACAAGCGAGGGAGATGTCACCCAAAACTCTTGTTAATTTGATGCTGAGTACATGAAATGTTGATCAATCCCGTGTCACTGATTCTTTCGGATGTGAGGAGATGAAGAAGAAAAGGAAGGTACGGATGTACTCGGTGAATTTAATTAGATAAATGGCGTGTTGCAATTTTCTAACATGTCGCTCACTTTGTTTAGATTTATGCGGCAGTGAATAAAGTTTTTGCGAGAATATTAGGCATAATGAAAATGTTCTGCAAGCTAGGCTTTGTGCTTTGGTATTCTGACAAAATATTGTGTATTAATTCATATTTTTGAAACTAGCACTGAAGATAGAGTATTTGCAAAATGTTCTGTAGTGAAGGTTGTAATAACCAAAACAAATATTGGTTCCAAATGCCAAAGTATATATTTTCGTAAAAATCATATCTTTTATAAATCCTATTTCTGCCTTACTCTTTTTTCATTATAAGCTTACGCATGGTGATAACATGTACGATAGAGGTACAAATTAAGACTAACCAGAGGCCTGCGAGTTCTGTGCTTACAAACCTAGGTGTATACGTCAAATCTCTAATCCCATATATACCCAACCAATATTTACCAACGTGTTGAAGTTAAACATCTGTTTGACATTGAACAGGAATTAATCTATCAAAACATCCATTAACCTAGTCAAACCCTTTAAAAAGCCAGCAAAAGAAAAGGTCAGAAATTTAAATTGTAGAGCAATGTTCGTGAAATTAAATTAAAATTTGATAATTTCTTTCATATTAAGATTTCTTATAATAATTTACCAATATTATTCTAAGATATTTCACAAAGTATCGCCTTCACTTTGCAAAAATCATTCTAGATTGAATATTACGAGAACAAAAAAAAGCAATTTGGCAAACTACTTGCGAGCACAAATTATGCTCCTACCTCATCTACATAAACCATCGTGAAATATATACTGTGAAAACGTGAATACAGAGGGCCCCCATAAAATTACAGAAAATTTGTTACAAAATTTGTTACAGATTATTTGTTGGAATCAGTGTTTCATTTGTTTGAAACAACAAGCAAAGAGGAATTTAATAGTTTAAACAATAGAAACCAATGTTAGCAGAAAACAAAACTAATAAAAAAAATAAATGAATTTCTTTTCATTTTAGATAAAATTAAAATGTCCTATTTTAATTTTCGACACCTTGTAATTTATTCGTATCTATTTTATTAGATCTAAGCGTCAACTTAAGCACGCACACACTATATATATATATATATATATATATGTGTGTGTGTGTGTGTGTGTGTGTGTGTTTTATTCTGGGAGAAGTTGAATACATGAAGATATTCAGTTAGAATCTAACAATATAATCAATGGTTCAAAATCTAACTGGCAAAAATTATTTTATAACAGGTGTTTTTCTTATTGAATTATATTAATGTGAAAGTGTCATTTAGATACCAGAAGAGGTAATCAGAATCTCTCGCAAAGAACAATAAGAAAGGCTTCTAAAATTGTTTCCTCAATCCTCGATGTACAAATAAATTTGATGGTTTTGCATCAGGATTATGCTAACTTTCTCTAATATGGAAAACTTTCACAAACACGTTATATATATATATATATATATATATATATATATATATGTGTGTGTGTGTGTGTGTGTGTGTGTGTGTATATGTATATTCATTATATATATATATATATATATATATATATATATATATATATATATAATGAATATACATACACACATACATACAATTCGTTTCTTTTCTCTGTATTTTTGTATATAGCGAATCAGTTTTTGTACTCATAGACACTTGTAATAAAAAAAACGTTTAGTAACGACGTTTATCCATTAGTTCCTGTAATTTAACCTACGATCGAACTGCTCGAATTTCGAAAGTAAATTTTCACGGATGTCTACTCTGTAGAAATGGTGATTTTGGATATTTACACATGACCTGTTGAAGAATACGCTTAAACTATCAGAATTATAAATCTTCAAAATCGATAATTACTATGTAAAATGTTTCATGACTGTTGTTTTTTATTTTAAAATCAAAATAAAATCTTTTGAATAACCATTAATTGTGGCATTATAGTCTTTAGTATTTTTCACGTTTTTTATTTTTTTTTTATTTTACAAAAAATCTTTGAAGCATGTAATGTTAAAACAGGTGCATTTCATGGCAACAATTTCGATTAAGTGAAAAATAATTAAAATAGAGATCAAAGAAAAATATTTTTACTCTTGGCAAGATTCCTGCAATGTCTTTAATTTTATTGCTTCGAAAGCATCCTTGTTATGTATTGGCTCTTCTCTAGTTTTAGAAATCCATCTGGGGGTATCAGATCTTCTCTAACATTTACGAACATATGTCTCAAAGGTAGTTGATATTTATTTCCAGCAAATGCATATTTTCACTACGACTATTTGCATACATTATTTTAATTTTAAAATTCACCTAAATACAAGAAAAAAAATTATGAGTTACTATCAAAATGATGATGATGAATGAATGTTTGATATGGAAGATATTATGGTAGAATATGAATGGCGAACGCAAATCAGTACAGTGACAAAAGAGACACCAAATAGCGCGCGGATATGTGTCAAAGCTTGCTGCATCCGAGCTTTCCGTTGATAGCAGAATAACAGCTTAAGTAATCCAGGCTTCACGGCAATTATTCAGATCAAGGTCTTTGTCAAATAACCATATCTATAAAAGCAACACAAAATCAAGCAGTCAGCGAGACTCGGTATCGTGTGAAGACTGTCCCTTGATGCATTCTCTCCGGAAGTTTCGTGTCGCCTGCTGTGCTGGGGTTTTTGAGGTAGTGGCTTCGCTAATAGTTAGCCAGATTTGTCTTGTTTCCTCACTTCTCCTTAAGTTCTCTGCCTGTTACACCATAATTGTTAAGAGAACAATTGGTTAAACGCACTACACACTTCAACATTTATTTTACAATAACTATGAAGAAAAGAACTTATTCATGTAGTGTGCTCAAAGAAATACTCTCACATTTGTCGGTTCTGAAATATCTCTGAGCGGATAATTATTAAAATTCGGAAGGAAAAATTGATTTGCCTGTTGATAGCAAAGCATGCCCTTTCTGAAATATCAGACCCTCATTTATATACTGTGGATGATTTTATATGTTGTGTTCCTTCAGGAAATGGTGATCATGGCTCTGTACAATCTTATCTTATGTAATTTTTAATCAGGTTATATTAAACATCTAACTGTTCTACATTCCATTCACAAAAAAATAAGTTTCGTATAATCACTCTATCAAACGCCATTAAATCCTTTGAGAGACAGTATCCAAATCTTTCGTCACGTTTGCAAAGGCTCTGAGTATGAATAAACTACATTCAGCAGCAAGGCTACTCATCGGGAGATTAGAGGTTTTTGAAAAGGGTGGAAACACTTAATTGCCGTTTACTATTTGACCCGGGGTATTAGCATTAGGGTCCCAACTATGGACAAATATTGAACCTCCAATCAAAAAAATCAACATTATATTTTAAGACCAAAATTGAAATACATTTTTAATCTACAAATATATATATATATTTCACAAAATCATGCTTTGTATATATATATATCTATATATATATATATATATATATATATATATATATATAAAGCATGATTTTGTGTAGGTACCTCTACTGGAGTCCAGTCAATTCTTTGTACGTAAATTTAAATTGAATTTTTAAAAATAAATAAGTTATCTTTAAAATTAGCTTTAATTGAAAGCAGATAGATTAAATTTAATAATTTTAGTAAGCAAAAACATACTGGTGTATTTTTAACCGAAATTATATCGATTTAAATCTAAAATTTTATTTTATTTTTTTTAAATACCGCCATTGTTGATTGTCTCATTTACACAAACAGTAACCAAATTTCTGTTTTTAAAAATCTTGCAAAAATAAAATTTACCGCGTTGGCACATTATTTAAGTCAAATTTTAATATTAAAGCTTACCTTTATCTGTTTTCAATCAATAATTGCTTACTCCCAGAAATTTACAATAAAAAAATAAATAAATAAATACGGTAGCCACTTTTTTTGTTATGTAAGTCATAGAGTTGATGACAGATGACAGCTACCGGATTTTGACAGACACCCAATGTCTGGTGACCAATCGTGATAAGAATTTTTTTTTTTTTGGTGTTGGGTGGTTAAGTAAATAGTGAAATTAAAAATTTAACATAATAAATTCAGCACTTATATAATATTTTATAGAATTTTAGCTTAGATTTATAGCTAAACATTTGAATATGCTATCTGAATAAATAAAAATTTTAGAAACGTAGAGAATAAAATATCGTAAGAATGAAAGTGCGTTCTTGTGTTTTGCTATGTAAGGAGGGCTAACCCAGAACGCTTGTTAACTTATGCAATCATTTTGACCCATATGGAACACAGTACTTTATAAGATTTGAACATCGTACTTTATAACTTTGAACGTATTTGCACAAATAATTGTTTTTTTTTTCTTTTTAAAAATATTTTTGGTGAAATTTTTTTATTAATTTTTTTTTTGTTTTATAGGCAGTATACTCATCAATTCTTAATTAAAAGGAAAAAAAGATACAGTTCTTTAAAAGATTTCTAAAATATTTTTAAAACTTTATACATTATTTATAAGAAAAAAAAAATGAAAACAATTCTTTTATAATTTTATTAGTAATCAAAAAAAAATTTTTTTTTCAGACTATAATGTCCTTAATTTTTATTATTTATTCCAGCAATTAAAAGCTTATCAAATTAAATTATATCAAAATTTTATTACATTTTTTATATTGCTCTTCGGAGCAGATTTTGATATCCTGAATCATAATTTTAAATAAAAAAATACATGATTTATATTTCCCGATGAGTTCTGCGTTTAACTAATATAACAAAAAATTCCAGAAAATTAAAATTCATTAAAATTTCATGAATTTACTTGAATGTGGGGTAACAGACTTAAAAAAAAATTGTTTTCATCAAAATTTTAAGAAGGTAATAATTTCAAAAATACTTTTATTCATTTGTTAATGAGTACTGAAAGTTTCATTAAAATCCGACAAATATTTGATTTTTGCGAGAATTTCCTAATTAATGTGTTTGGAAACGAAAAATTGAGTTACGAAAAAAAAAATTACGTAATCAATTATAAAATAGACGTAATAATTTTAACCACGCTAACTCCAAATCAAAAACAAAATTTTCTGACAAAATTTCGAAAATTTTAAAAGGGATTAAAAAATTTTATAAAATAATTAAAATTTACTTTGATCTTTCCTCTTCATAATATTATAAACGTTTTGGGTAGAAAAAGTTCCTTTATTAAGTTTTTAACCTTTTTCTTATGCTGGATTTTTGTTACGTAATGGAGGTACCTAATTTTGTGAAATCAATATTACGTATAAAATATTTAGGTTTCGGAATTAAATAATCCATACATATTTATATGCCGGCAAGCGAAATCAAAAAACCATTATGAAAGATGTATTTTAGGACATTCCGTATTATATCCTATAATTTTCTTAAAGAAATCGAACTATTCCACAATCTTCAAAAAACTACAAGATAAAACATACACATGACCACTTTTTAATGATTATGTCAATAGAAACGTGTATATTCATAAAAGATGAGTATCATCTACCATGTATTCAATTGTGAAAGCAGAACTTTTTCATTGATTCGAATCTCTCCTAAAAATTAAATTTTCTGGTGGTTCATTTAACCCATAATGAATTGATATACCGCTGAAAAAAATATTCACGTTTCCAATAAATATCGACCATTCTTTGGTTTTCCCTCCACCGCACGTCATGTAAAGTTTACCTATTCTTGCATTCACCTGTTATTTATTCTTCGGTCGCTGCGAGAGGAATTGCTGCGGAAAAGCAAATTCATCATTTACCGAACATTCACAAAATCTGCGAAATTTTACTTAAATATCGAAATGTTGCCTGTTAAGTAGCATACGGCAAAATAATGAAGATATATTTAAACATGAAATTATCTTTAAGAAAAAAATTGGATAAACAACAGGAAATACTAATAACTTGAGCACATATCAAAGATGTCTCAGTGCAGTCGTGGACAAAGATTAAAACTTTAGAAAATAGTCCTGGAGATTTATCTACAATAAGAAGTTCACAAATATTGAATTGATTTTCAAACTTCTGTGATAGAGGGGATATACCAAAACTTCAGTATAAGCAATGTAAATATCTATACTAACGTTGGAAAAGAACCATTATTTGACTGAAAATTATATATTGTTAGCAAGTTTCAATATTCTTTACACTGTTTCGTTTTAATAATGCTAGTTTCTTATTGACCGTCTACTACCCAACTTCCTCCACTTAAAAGTAGATTGTTACCAAAGTATAGTAAAAATTACCTTGTATAATATTTTGCAAGACTTAGTTGAAGCAAATAGTAAATAATAAGGTTAGGCTGTTAGCTTCTTCGAGAAGTAAATACGAAGATTATGTCAATTATATATTATGAAAATACGAGAAAATTATAGCTCTGGCGTATAGGGTCTTCCATAGATATATTTTAAGATTGGTTTCGATGTTTTCGAGGAAAAGAGAGCAGATTTTTATTAAATAAGAAAAAAACACTCATAGGTTGAGGAGTTAAAGAAAATCGAGGAAATATTTTATAAAGTGTGTAAATAACGAAAACGTTCCTCCTCTTCTTATTCTTCCATGTGCCCTGTCCCTTCAGGACGTAGGCGATCATGGATCTCCACGTCTCCCTATCCCTTGTGGCTCTTAGTACGTTTGTTCCTGTTGCTCCTGGCAACCCCCGTTCCGTCATCCACCTGATCAGACCCTGCAAATATGTTATCCGCTGCCTTCCTCTGTCTCTCCTTCCTTCTATCTGTCCAGTCAGTATCAGGTTCTCCAGGCTCTCCTTCCTCATTGCATGTCCCAGGAACTTGAAATTGTCTCTTCCTGATGCTCAGCATCAATTTCCTTTTTGTTGCCATTCTTTCTAACACTTCGTCGTTGCTTGTACGTTCCTCACTAAATCATATCTGGACTAAAACAACATGAAACATTTGCTTTTGCAAATATATTATACATTAATCAGGATACCATTTAAACAAAAATAAGCTTATTCGTTCAAATATAAATCTAATTTATTGATGAATTATTTTTTTATTAGTCCAGTAAATCTTATTACATCCACGTTATATTCAGCGTATTAGTAACTGCTCCTTTTATTTTTTAAATAGTATACTTAATATCGTCTACTGAACGGAATATTTAAGAAAACTACGTCCTTTTTGGTATGAAAACCCGTAATTACAAACCAAACGATGTGCTTTTAATCGTCAACAGACTCCATGACCGAGATTATCCAAAGAACTTTAGATCTAACATTTTTTTCTCTTGTCGCGTGGGACTCTGGTTAGAATTTTGTGAACTAAAGTGTATTTTTTGATATAGATTTTTTTGTATAACTTGGTCATTAAACGTAAATAAATATATTGTTTAATAAATGAAACGCAGTTTCTACTCAAATACGGTCATCTACTAAAAATAACTTTTAATATAAACCAAAGCAAATCGTTGTTTTACTATGAAAATCTACTTGCCACCCAAGTAAATTATAAAATCCCACAGAAGATTTATGACATGAGATCATATATTTGAATATATGTAGTGATATATCCGTGACAAATGCAATAGAACATTCAATTATGTCATTTGAAAAAGCTCAGCAGGAATAACCAGGAACAGACATGCCAATTTGTTCAGCGCTCTTCACTTACATTGGTTTTACATCAAGACTTAAAATCCCAATGGACGCTACTATGTGGCTTATCGATGACCATGGGACGAGAAAATTCATAATTCCCAAGCGTATTTTAGCGAAAGTAAGGGAATACGTATGTAATTCAACATTCGGCCAAAAAATTTACTCTAAGAAGAAGCTATACGCTGCACCACTGCTCAAATTTTCTATTATTACTATATAATGGGCTTTATCTCATATATATATATATATATATATATATATATATATGTGTGTGTGTGTGTGTGTGTGTGTGTGTGTGTGTGTCAATTATTTAAAGCTTCAATATGATCATTATCTGAATCACTTCAGTGATTTGTGCTAAACTCATTCAGAAATATACAAATAGCTGTAGGCAAGAGCTTCCACAGATTAATGTAGTTAAATCCACTCATTTTCGATATCAGTGTTTCAGTGAATTTTTCAAGATCAAAATATTTTCTTGAAACTTTTAGTTTTAAAAGAAAGTTATATGATTAAATTTAATATTTAGAGTAAGCAATATGTTCTGGTGTATTTAAAAAAAGTATTGATTGGAATATAATTTTTTTTCAATTTTTTTTAATCTCTCAATGTTTTCGGCTATTTGTAAATAAAAGAAGTTAATTCACGGTTTTAAAAATTTTGCAGAAATAAAATATGCGTCTGTGACACATTAGTTTTGTAAAATTAGCAAACATGTTAAATTAATCTGATTTACACAAATATTATTTATTTATTGCGTGAAATTTAGAATAGAACTATTTTTTAATCACAGAATTGAACTTTTTGACCTGTCCACCGTATATGAAACCTGTTGATAGGTTGTTAGATTAGAGATAAAATAAGAGCATGGAGATCACCAGTGACAAAATTTTACAAACTTTCGGACAAGGAAAGCAAACACATAGAAATTGGCACATAGAAATTACCATACAAAAAAATTAAAATACACAAATTATTTCAAAAGATGAAGGCCAAACAATTTTTTTAAACTTTTCAATTTTCTAGAGAAAAAATAATTTTCAATGAATAAAAAAATGAAATCAAATCTTTAAATAAAAAAAGAATCCCTATTCAGACTGTAATGCCCTTCATATATATTATTTATTAGAGCCATTAACAGTTTAACAAATTAAATAATAGAGTTTTATTGAATAATTTATATTTGCAGCAGATTTTCGGAAACAGAGGCCAAATAAAAAAAAATAAAAAAAATCATATTTCTTAAAGAGTCCTGCATTTAACTAATGAAACTACCACAACAAAGTTAAGTTTACTAAAATTCCACGTATTTACGTAGAGGTGGGTAACAAAATATGTTCAATTTTTAAAAAAAATAATTTCATTTATGATTAGGTACTGAAAGTTCCACTGAAATCCGAAAACTATTTGATTTTTGCAATAATTACAATGGAAAAATAAGTGAATTTTGTTATATTACGTTTTCCATTGTAAACTCTCGTAACGATTTGTTTACCCGCTAACTCAAACCAAAACAATATTTTCTGCCATAATTTCGAATATATTAGAAGGGGCTTAAAAAATAAGAAAAAATTAATTTAATCTTTCCTCTTAATAATAATATATTTTGCAGTAATTTCCTTCTTCAGACTTATGGCTAGGCCGTTGACTTTCAGGAATAGACTGAATAGCATCTGGGAAAAGTCCAGATGACACCTGGAAAGACAGGGGACACTGGGAAAAACCAGATGATCTCACCGGGCTAGCAACCCAGAGTTCATTTTAATATTGCTAAACGAAAGCTTAAAGGAAAATGCCGTCAGGGTTCACCGAAAGGGAGGGAAAATGATGAACCCAAACGGATTACCCGACAACGATTTGGAACTGGAAATGGACTAACGAATAGAGAAAACTCTATGGAATTTCCATGTGTCTGCGGTCGGAAATTCAGGTCCCAGAAAGGAGCTAAGATTCACCGGACTAAGATGGGTTGTGATTCCCGAATAACAGTTCAGGAGCAGCGCTCTGTATACTCAGATAAGACGTCGCAAAACCTAAGCCAGGATGCATACCACAGTGCCAAGGATATCCACGCTGTTGAACCAGAGTTTAGGTCACAACCCAGATTACCAAGAATCAAATTTCCATCAGCATCCAACTCGGAAACCTGGATTATGCTTGATACCATCATAATCAATAAGCTTCGTAAACATCTAGGAAATTTGGAAAAAGAGAGACGCGACGTGGAATATGTCGTAATAGAAAATATGCTAACTTTTTCGCGCTAACGTGGAGAAAAACGTGAAAATATGTTTCTCTTTAACCGTTTATTTTAAAATCAGTTTTGTTTTTCGTTGAAACGGTTGGTAAAATACAATGGGGCCTCACATCAGTGAGGGGGGCCGGTGTGCAATGAAAACCGTAGAGAGGAAGGCCCCGAAACGGTGCACATTCTCTCCTGATGACCCCAAGAGTAATAGATTATTTGAACTTTTACGAATTGGATTCCCAAAGACCGTCATAGAAGCATTGTGCCGATAGGATAAGTGGAATTTTAAAAGCTACCTTTTTGGTAAGTTTGAATTACTTTTGCAGTAATTTCCTTCTTATAAACATTTTGATGGAAAAATTGTTTTTATTAAGTTTGGTGTCTTTTTTATTAATAAATATGCTATTTTTTATCGATTTATTGGAGGTACATAGATTAATGATTGAATTAGAGTAAAGTTTGTTTTAGCGAAGGTCATACTTCGAATCTTGTATATTGGCGCTACAGAACACTATTAAATGTTACCAAATGACAAACCAGACGTAAAAATAACTGATCAACAGCAAAAGTTTAAATAGACTGCATAAGAGTAACTCAAAAATAACTAAGTGACATAGGATGTTGGCGTTCCAGAGTACAAATGAAACTTTAGGAAAGAAAATGCACCATCAGTACTTAAAAGAGCAATAAGACTTACTAGACTTTAGAAAATTAGTTCCTTGATAAATCGTTATAAAACAAATATTACAAAGTTCATGCTAAAATAGTACCGGCTTCTCAGTAAATAATTGCCGAATATTACCTCATATGAAAGCAGAAAATTACTATTTCTTAGAAATATTTTCCGTTAATTCCCTCCTAAATAAAATAAGTCTTCATGGCGGACCTGTACGACCGGCACCCGCCCCCTGTAATGTTTTTTGGTTTTCATTTATTTTTATTTTTTATTTTTTTTTCAAAACGAAAGTTCTTATAATGCCAACAACTTCTTCGGAAACCCCAAGAATGACTTACTCAAGCCAAAAGTGAGTGTTTCTAATATGGGGGATCGATTTAATAGAACGTTGTATGACAAAATGAGCAGACACTAAAAATCTTTAAATATTCAATTTTTTCCAATTTTTTTTTTTTTTTTTTTTTGCTAATCTGAAAGTTTAGGGTTATGATCTGAAAAGAGAAAATTACAAGAAGGTGCTGGTGGTACAGGTCCACTCTGCTTAATATTTACTAAAATTCTTATCAAATTCTCCAAGAGCGAGGCTAATTCATTGCGCTTCGATTGGGTTAAACATTGTGATCACCCAAATGAAGACAACTCATTTTCTAAACAAACCAAAAACATTTTTCTTTTGCTTTTAAAATGTAATTAATGATTTTTGATTAACTAATATAATCCGCACATAGCACTTTTGATGAGTTTCCATTCTGATGGCTGTAGATTATGTGAGTCAGGCTAAACTTTTTATTTATAATTTAAAATGCGTGAAAAGAGTTTTCTTAGGGTGAATTAATATCTGCGATAAGTAACTATTTCGGGTGAATTAACAGAAAGAAACATCTTGTTACATCCTGCAAGCGATTTAATTCAATTGTTTGAGCTGTAACACGGATATTCAAGGTTTGAAATTTTGTATCCGATCAACATTAAAAAGAAACAAATCTTAAAATATTTTCCAGCATAAAGCCCTGCTTATTTTTCATACTTGAGAACAGTCATGAAATGGTGCACATTAAAAACGAATAAATGTTTCTGATTTTTTTTTCTTTTATATGGCGACTAATTAAAATAATTGCTAATTAAATAGTTACACAAAGAAGTCAATAACATTTTCCAAGAAGGATGAGAGCAGTAGTCTGGTTGTTGAAGGGTTTCTGCTTACACTTCAGAATTTGGAATATTCAAGATTTTCTATTGCAAATTGATTCCAGAGAAGAACGAGGAGATTTCTTTTCCGGGTAAAAAAAAAAATCTCATGAGTGGTCAGTTTCGTATTTCCATAATTTGCCGAGTTCGTTAAATTAAGAAGAAACCAAAAAGATTTGAGATTTAATCAAACAATGAGAAGAAAACTCACTTTTATTTTAGATTTTTTTTAATATCATGTTAGCATTTCCAAAATTACCCTCAAGGCTGAAAAGAACTTTCAACAGTCAGTGTTCGATATCAATGCCAGGATTTCGAATGCTGACTTTTTTTTGGATATTTCATTTAACGTCACAGTGAGTACGAGTGAGCCTTTGCCATCACAAATCGACGGAAAAATATTTATATCGATGTACCTACTATTGACCATTTTACATTCAGACGTAAAAAAATAATACAAGCCTACGAGTGTGAGGAGGGAATATATATATATATAGCCTTTTTCATAACAAAAACGACGGAAAAGCATATTGAAATGCCGTTGAAATATATATGTATGTAATTTAGTATCTTAAATCAAGACAGAGGAAAAAAGAAACCAGACCCCTCATGACTGCATCGATATTGTCTTTCTCTCCAGGAACATTACAGGAGGAATATATATATATATATATATATATATATATATATATATATATAATGGTTTTATTATAATAGAGAGGATAATAGTTTAATCATCGAACTGAGTGAGCATCACTATCTTTCGGTTCTGAAAATATTCTAAAATATATTAAACAAAAAGAAGCAACAGAAAGTTTTTTTACCAAGCTATGTGTATTCGGTCTCATCAGCAACTCATTGACAAAGCTCAATTCTAGGCTATATATTTTCTAAATCAATTTATATCTGTTAAATGTTTGAGCATATTTCAAAGAACTTATTGCGAACTAATCCTTAAAATAAATATTGAGATGTAATGGTTAACAAAATTGTTTTGAATACATTTACTATTGAATGCGATCCATACTTGGTTTC
This sequence comes from Ascarosepion bandense, assembly GCA_037127315.1. Lineage (NCBI taxonomy): Eukaryota > Metazoa > Mollusca > Cephalopoda > Sepiida > Sepiidae > Ascarosepion > Ascarosepion bandense. The sequence continues at coordinate 1,050,591 of JBBBDQ010000931.1, forward strand.
CCAAAGTTATCGGTAATCAATTTTGTACCTGTTCACTTAAGATGGTAATATTTATGGCTTCTAACAAATTCCCCTTCATAATAGCGCTCTCCAGGTTTTGTCTACGATTACTAAACTTCTCTTCTTAAATTGTTCACGAAACACCACTACGTTTATACGCTGCTCTATTTACCACTCTTCCCCTTAGTAGTTTCTGAATTAAATTTTCAAAACCTTTACGAAATATAGGCGATAGTGGCTTCGAGGATTTTTTGTCCTTTCTAGTTTTTAATAATTTGTGTCTTTTTGTTATTTCTCCTAAACGCTATTTCGCCATCCATTTACTTTAGCTTCCTAATGTGTTTTCCTGTCGTTACCCTCAGTCTACATATGAGCATCTGATTTTCCTATCATTTCCTCCTTATGTACCCTAGAAATTTCAAAGTTCTTTATTGTTAATTATAAATTTTGTTTCCAATTTCTCTAACACTTTATCGTTGTCTACATATACGTCCTATAGTCTCGTTGGCGTACTACTGTAAAACCAAATTTCTTTTGTGCCAAGTCTCTTATTCTTGATTGTCTAGCTTTCACTGCCATATTGGAGAACAATTATCAGGTAACAGTTTTTTTTTCATTTGTTTCAAACGATGTTTTCTGTCTGTCTTCATTAAATTCTCATTGTTCTCTTATAAATTTAAATACAAGTACATTTATTGTTCCTCTTTTGTTTACACTTTGTTCATGTCCGTGTTACCCACTTTCTGATCAACCCTATTTCTCTTGCTGCGTGTCTATTCTACACCTGTGAGAAAAGTGTCTAACCTTTAAGATAATACAGGAGAATGTATATATAACAATAGTTAGTACTTGTCCCTATTTCTAACGTTATCTTTCAATCACTTAATACTTAGCTTAATTCTTGAAAGCTACTCTCGTTATTCCTATCTACACTGCTGTTCGTGTCAATTTCTGTGGTCTTATTCTATATTTAACACATCGTAAAATAATTGTGACTGTCTAATATTTTATAACGGAGTTGTTAATATAATCCTCATAAGGAATCTAATTTTATTATCACTAAAAGCCGATGTAAATATCTAGAACTGCCTTATTGTCACTTGATTTTTAGAAGCATGCGTTGTGGCGCAGTGGATATCGGTTCAGAACGACAAATCGGTGAGCTGAGTTCGACTTTCAGTTGAATTCCTTGCATTCACTTCCGCACAAATACCATTGGGAAAGGTGTTAATCCGTCTCTTCCCTCCAGTTATAGGTTAAATAATAGGACAGATTGGATTCTCTAGCCTTGGCTGGCAACTAGTCTACCACAGAAAGCAATGGAAACCTACTGCGGGATAATCTTCTGCCAAGTCAGTCATGTCTCGAAAGAGACATGATCGCCCAAGCGTGTATCACGTATGGCTCTTTACTGACTAGAAATTAGAGTTCGAATTCCAGTTCAATTCGTTCCATTCACTTGCTTGTAAATGCCATTGGGGAAGGTATTAATCCCAGTCCCTCCAACTATGGGTTAAATAGCAGAAGAGATTGGGTTGTATAGACTTAGTTGGCAACCAATCTACCACAAAGTAATGGCATCCTACTTCGGAAAAATCTTCTGACAGTCAGTCATGTCTCTTTCAAAACATGGTTACCCAAACGTATATCACCTATGGCACATAACTGACTGACTCCTTCAGATCAGATACTGAGCTATTATCTGGATCCTCACTGAAAACCCAATACATGTTAACTTATAGCAATAGGAACTACTGTTTATTAGTATATTTAACCATTCGTTTTTTTTTTATTTTGTTGATTTTTTTATTAGATTTATTTTTGTGATTAGTTTTCTCACAAAAATAAACGGATAAATAATGTACTTTAATTTATAGACCTTTCATAGAAACAAAACGAAATGAAAACATTTCGGGTTCCGAATTCCGTCCGTACGGCATACGAAATTGACTGACAGAATATATACTCATCTCCCATCTTAGCCGTGAACGAGCTGTTTCTTCCGATTCATCATTACTGAAGGACCGCTAGCCATAACCCTGGCCCGAAGCAGATGAAAATCTGGATTCTATATCAGAAGCACTTGAACATTATGCCATCTGCTCTTTCATACTGTTTCAATATTCTGGAAACTGGTTCACAGAGATATTTAAGCAGATAAGAGAACTGCCAATATTACCACGGCAAACCTAAAGTTTTTTCCCAGATTTATACAATAGCATTTCAGTCTGCTATAATTAGAGCATCTCCTCATTAGAAAATAACTGTAGCTGCTATTCTGCTAGTACGGCACCTGTTAAGAAATTGCAATTTTTCCTTTCTTTCTATGCTTACGATTAAATCTATTGACTCATAGTTGTGCACAAATCAAAGAAACTTTCCAAAATCATTAACATTCTACGATCATTCACAGCAATTTCTACTTAAAAACATTGCAGTCTCCGATTTATTTATTTTTATTTTGACAGGTAGCAGTTGAGAAATTAAGGTTTCGCCAGAAATTTTTGTGAGTGCGTTTGGTTGGAAAGGGGGCTTAAATTTATTTTCATTATTTCACGCCAAGCAAGAAAATAAATCTACTAAGACGCTAGTGGGTCAAAGAGTTTCCGAATGAGGAAACTATGTATGAAATGGATATGCATCGTAGTTCAGTGGATATCGACTCGGAACCCAAAGTCGGAGAGCCGATTTCGATTTCATTTGAATTCGTTGCATTCACTCTTCGGAGAGATATTAATCCGTCACTTCCCTCAAGCTGCGGGTCAAGTAACACGACATATTAGGTTATATAGCCTTGGTTCGCAACAAATCTACCATAAAAAATAATGGTAAACGACTACGGGAATATTTTCTGTCCAGTCAGTCATTTTTTATTCGTGACATGATTGCTCAAGCTTGTATCATATATGGCTAATTACTGACTAAATATAATAAAGAAATATGTATGAAGGCACAAGATATCGAATGCCACTGTATTTATATTTTTTTTTATTATGAAAGTTGGCTAGGAAGAAAGATATCGGAAGAATTATACAAACGAGAAGTGCGATAGAAAGATTTGTTAGCAATGAACTTATTTTAGGGAGAGAGTGAGTTTTGCTTTAAGCCATATCAACCTCTGTGGGTCATTTAATGCTAAAAAGGTGGAGTTTTAAGGTATTTTGTTAATGTTCGGTTATAGTGAGAAGAGTAATTTTGTCAGATTTTAAAGGAAATTTTGTTTTCATACTTTTTTATTTTACGAAAATGTATTCTAGCTTTGTATTCAAAAATGTTTTGCTGAAAATTTTTTTCCTTCAAAAGTGTTGTAAAACGTTTTTCTATAAAAGTTTATTTTTATATATTTTTTTCTGTAAAAGCATTTTTATACTTTCATAGTTTTTTTTTACCCGAGTTTAAGGGGTTAAAAATTTGCCCAGAGCTGGGATCCTAACAGGTGCTACCACACCGGGTCAGGGTGGACCTGGGAACTGCAGTAATTAAGAGGTGGTTTCATGCTCCTCACAACCTCCCAATCAGAGGCATTGGTGCCGGATGCAGCTTACCGTCATGCCCAGGACCTGAACTTATTTTATTATATCCATTTCACTTTTAAACTGATGAGACCCGATCATCAATGTAGTATTAGTTTATACACCGTTTTCTTTCTGGGCGCAGAGGATTATCACCTTCCATACCCACTTATCCATTGTAGCTCATAACATCTTTTCACTTGTTACTCCTCCCAAATCATTCTCTACTATCCCTGTGCTCAAGCTCATCAGATGTGTCATGGGTTGCTTTCCCATGTCTGTATTTTCATCGATCAGATTCTGTAAACCCTTTTTCATTGCATGTTCCAGGAACTTCAACCGTCTTTTCCTTATATTAGTTTTCAGTTTCCTTTCCGTTCTCTCATATACATCGTCTCTGAAAACATATTTCGTCCATGGAATCGTCAGTATCTTTCGGTAAAACCACATTCCCGTTGTTTTAAGTCTTACCGTCATCTCTGTTGAGACTATCGAGCATTCGCCGACGTATTGAATAATCAATATATAACAAAATCTCTTACTCTTTGTTTGCAACGAAATGTCCCTGTTTCAATCTACTCGACTTCTGGAAAGTGGCCTTGTCCATGTCAATATGCTTCCGGATCTCAGTGTAGCACTTTCCGTTCTGTTAGAACACTTCTCACGTATTCCAATTTCTGCACCTGCTTGATTTTAATATCCACAACCTGTAGTTGGCATTTTGTGCTCGTGTTTTTACTAATGGCCATGCTTTCAGTTTTCTTGTAGTTTATAATTAATTCTTTTGTTTTATTTAGATACCTTCTGTAGTAGAACGGGTGTGAAGATTCGTACGGTGTTTAAATATAGTCTAGCTACCATAGTGGAAGTTCCGAACACCTATAAGGAAAGAATTTATAAAACAATCACGAAGCTACATATCAATGGATGTAAAATAACTGAATTCGAGATACGAGTTCAGGATCAATAAAATAGATTATTATTTAGATTTTATCAAGAATCAAAAATAACTGCAGAGATCATATGTACACACAATATTCAAAACAAACGAATGGTAGACTTAAAAATATTTAAGATTCTGGTGATAAAATTTCCCTAACAGAGAACGAATTTTCCTAGCAGCTCACCTAGAATTTGATTCAATATAATCTTTCCATTTAATCAAAGAATTATTTCTTCAAAATTCTGACTCAATCATTTAAATGCAAAAAAAAAAAAAAATTAACATTTTTCGCCAACCTACGTTTTAAAACTAACCCTGTCAAGAGCCATAATTAAAATATCCAGTCAATTTTTTTAAAGATTTGTTAGAACATTTAATATAAAATTGACTGTGATTAACCAATGTCAATCTAGGTACTTCCACTGAATCTCTGTTAAAAAAACAGCCTAACATGACAAAAAAGGTCCCAAAGTTGATAAAAACGAACTTTTTCCTGGAAAGTGTTTATTAAAGAAAAGCTCAGTTTTCCTATTGTTTTATTTTTTTTCCTTTCTAACACGTTCAAAATTTTAGTAAATATTACGTTTTATTTTCGTTAGCGAGAAGACAAATCGTTACCAGAGTTTAGAATGGAAAACAATATTACATAACTTTTGTTTCCGGTGACAAATATTAATTTACGATTTCTTGAAAAGATCAAATAATTATCGGATTTTAATGAAAATTCCATGACTTATTAGTAAATGAATTAAATTTTTTAAATATTTCTTAAAAGTATTGGTAATTTTTTTTTTTACATCCTTTACCCACTTCTACGTAAATTCAGGAAATTTCAAGAAATTAAATTTTATCGGCCAAATTGCTTTTATTTGTTAAACAAAAATCTCACTGGGTAATGTAAATCACGTATTATTTAAAAACATTTTTAAAACCATTTACCGAAAATATACTCCGTGTATTAAAAAAAGCAATAAAACTGACATTATATAATTAGATAAGGTTTTCTTTCCTCTAATATAAGTTTGAAGAAAAACTTTTCGATTAATGAAATTTTAAATTTTAACTATTTTTTTAGTTATAATGTTCCAAAATTTTACAAATATTTCCAAGACTTGTAGACGTTAGGCTGGTAGGTTATAAAGTAAACACGATACTTACTAATCTAAAATTGAATAGTTTAATACAAGTCATCTCGCGGTCGTATTTGAATTTTTTTTTTGGGGGGGGAGGATGCTAAGTACTGTGTACATCAAAAGTTCATATGATTCGGGAGTCTCTTCCATTACCGAAAAAAAAAATTGTACAGTTTAGTCACTTGTGATCTCCCTCTACACTTATCTCGCATCTATCTATATTATGATGGACAAGTCTAAAAGTTTAACTGCGCTTAAAATTTTTTTACTCTATCTTTCATGCTACAAATAATACTTGTATAAACCAGGTGAGTTTAACATTAATTTTGCTAATTTAAAAAAAGGTTGTGTCACCGATGTATATTTTATTTTTGCAAGATTTTTAAAACCGAGAATTAGCTTTTGTTTACAAATGTGTTAATCGCTCAAAAATGGTCGAAAAATTGAAAAATAACAATTATTCTAATCCATATAATTTGTACATGAAATACACCTTACCGAAAATAGTAAATTTAATCATTTAGCTTTCAATTGAAACTAAAATAACAGTTCAACGAAATTTTAATTTTAAATTTCAATTTAAAGTCTATCGAAAATGAGTGATGGTACCTAATCTAATCTTGCCTCATTTTGTTTTAATTTGTATCCGATAATGATATGACATATTGTTAACAAAACTAAAACTTATTACACAGATTTTGACGTTTTGTGGTCCTTTGTTATTTGATTCTGAGGATATCTACACTCTTCACCAAAATATTCACGTTTAAGCTAACGTAGAATTATTGGATAGCATAAAAACGAGTGAAAAAATACACTCGTCCCGTGTCGATAATTATCGGGTTTTATGAGTTATTATAGACCGCCCCGTGGAAGAAGCGTGTAATCATAGAAAACAAAACTCTTTTTCATGGCATTGGTGTTGTCTGCGCTGAGAATGAAGGAGATAAGAATGATCATTGAAGCCGTGTCAATAAACCAGAGCAATAAAAACCAAGCAAACCGAATCAATTCATTCAAACCAGACATTTGAAATCGTTAAATGCTGACGTATAGATACGACGAAGTTGCCTTGTCCGTCATTACGAAGAAATTAAATACATAGAATACACACCATACAAAAGTATTTTTTCCGTCTGTACCTGACGATTCTTAGGACATTTGTTTGTTAGTTTTGTGAAGAAATGAAACTCCCGTTTTTTTTTAAAAGTGCTCCCGCGTCTCGTTTTTTCGGCGGTTGGAGCCCTTCCTGGTGGATTCCAAGCGACTCGTCTTAGTGGGGGACTGGAATGCCATCCTGGACCCCAAGTTGGATAGAGGGTGGGGAGCTAGAGGGAAGGCACGTGATCGTAGCTTGGTCGATCTGATCGAGGACTTCGGTCTAGTCGATAGATACCGGGCCGATCACAAGGGCGGGAGAATGTGGACGTGGACTAATAGTTGGCCTTCTACCAAGGTGGCTAGCTACCTTGATAGAATGTTAGTTCGTAAAGCCGAGCTAGATTTCTTAGATTGTCCCACGTTCCACTGGCTGGGTTACTCGGACCACAAACTCGTTTGTGCTCGGGTAAATTTAGAAAATAGGGTTAGAATGGCTGGTTACTGGAAGTTCAACGTGTCCTTACTGGACAGGCGGGACTTCCGGCGCCAGCAAATTAACTTAGTGCAGCGGGCGTTAACTGGGGGAGTCATCGGGAATAAGTGGTGGGAGAACCTTAAGGATAGTATTAGGTCTTTCACCACTCAGTTCAGCATTCGGCTCAAACTAGATAAGGCTGACAAGGTGAAGACACTTAGATCTAATTACTCCCGGGCGGTGGCTGGTGGGGATCCCCTAGAGATAGCCATAGCTAAGGAGGCCGTGGACCGGTCGAATAGCGATCGTTACATGGGCCAGGTAGTTAGACATAAGTTAAGCAAGATGTCTTCCGAAGCTGTGAACATGGGCGCAGAACTGCGCGAGGAAGAAATTCGCCGCGGAGGCGACCGGTACATTCGAGAGGTTCGCAACCCGGAGGGACACACTCTGCGGTCGACTGACGACATGTGCGAGACGTTTCGGCAGCATTTCGAGATCCTGTTTACCAAGGAGCCTGGTCTCCGTGATGAGGAGTTTCGCAGCTATTTGGCTGACTTCCCCGGCTTTTGCCGGCTGATGCAGCTAGCTGCGAGGGAGAGATTACGGAGGGCGAAGTCTACGCGGCGCTGAAGAAGGTCGGCAGTGGCAAATCGCCGGGTCTCGATGGTTTGCCCTATGAATTGTACTTGAGGCTGTCGCACATCTTTGTCCCGATTTTGACTGTCGTGTTCAACAACTGGTTCCGGCAGGGGTCCATCCCCAACCGGTTCACCAGGGGTGTGATCACGCTGTTGAGAAAAGGTAAGGATGTGGGGAGGGAGCTAGAGGGTTACCGGCCCATAACTCTGCTAAACACAGAGTTAAAGATTTTGGCCAAGATTTTGCAAAATCGTTTGCAATTAGTTGCCGAGTCTTTGTTGGGACCTGAGCAGACTTGTGCTGTGAAGGGCCGAACAATTCAGAGCAACCTGCATCTGATACGCACGATCATAGAGGGGATAAAAGACGACGACGAAGCCGCGCTGATCCATTTAGATCAGTCCAAGGCATTTGATAGGGTTGACCATCGGTACCTGGCGGCTGTCCTGCAGGCAGCTGGATTCGAAACCAACTTCCGCCGCTGGATTAGCCTCCTGTATCAATCCCCGACGGCTGTGGTACAGGTGAACGGAAAGTTGTCGGGCGTTCTGGCGCTGTCTAGGTCGGTCCGACAGGGTTGTCCACTGTCGCCCCTACTTTATGCTTTGGCGTTGGAGCCCCTCCTTTGCCGGCTAAGGGACAGGGCGTGCAGTCCGGCTCTACGTGGAATCGCTGTCCCTGGTGGTGCTCGAGCCAGGGTTTTTGCGTACGCCGATGACATCACTACTTTCGTGTCCTCCCGCAGGGACATCGAGGTGGTACAGAAGGCGCTTGAACGGTACGAACAGGTGACAGAGGCCAAGATTAACCGCAACAAGTCTTCCGGCTTGCGGTTAGGCGCCTGGAAGGGTCTGACTCTCCCGGGGCCCTTCGACTGGACGGACGGTCCGGTCTGCATTCTTGGAGTGTGGTTCGGGCCCGACCTACAGTTGGAGAAAAATTGGTCTGAAGTACTGGCAAAGGTAGGCGCGTCGGCCAAGACTTGGCGCCGAAGGAATTTGTCCTTAAAGGGTATGGCTGAAGGCGTGTGCTACATACGTCTTTCCCATTATCCTTTACCAGTTGTCAGTACTTCCACTTTGTAAACGGCATAGGAAGGCGATCGAGCGTTTGCTATTCTCCATTTTATGGAGAGGACGCAAACACTATGTCGACAAACGTGTCTGTTACCAACGTCCGTGTCATGGGGGTCTGGGAATGCTATACCTGATGGGCCATAAGGTTGCGTCAAGGTTAGTTTTTCTCAGGCGAGCGATTTCCGAAGACTCATTGCTTAGGGGGATAGTGAGGAACATGTTCCCTAGCCTTACTATCACTCCCCCTATCTCGAGGCGGTGCCGTAAGCCTCGAGAGCGATCGAGTTTTCTCCTCGAATGTCTGGCGGCCCTGCGGGCCATTCCACGATCCAGTGACCTTTCACGGCCTAGGAGAGTCTTCTATCGTGGGTTAGTGGAGGGCGTCGCAAAGGATTCATTACGTGATGTGCTGCGCTTGTCGGAGGACGAGTTTCGCTCGTTCTGGTCTTGGGCGCCAGGGAGTGATTATCTCAACAACTCTGAGTTTTCGCTCACCTGGCGATTAGCTCGGAATCGCTTGCCTCTCAATGACAAGGCCTTCATATGGGGCCTGGCGGATTTGCCAGATTGTGAACGCTGCAACCATGGTTTGGAAGAAACGGCTTCGCACGCCTTGTACCATTGTTGGCGGGTTCGCCCTCTATGGGACCGGGTCGGCGAGTTGACTGCTCGTATTGCACCGCGGGAGCTTGTGCTCATTGATCGCGCATTTGCCTGTGATAATGTGTCGCCCCCGTTCTCTGGGATGAAGCGTATGGTGTTTCTGTCGCTGCTAGCCACGGCTCGAATGGTGATTTGGACGACGCGAATGGAGGAAGTCTTGCGAGGTCAGCGTCTTTCACATCAGGATCTGATCTGTTATTTTGAGCTGATGCTCAAAATAAAGATTAGAACTGATTGGAAACGTTTGACTTCGACAGACTTCAGCAAAAGGTGGGTAAATGTAGCGAGCCTGGTTCGCTTGAACGGGGCTAATCTTGATTTTCTCTTTTAGATCTGCTGGTTACATCGAGGTGGATTCCTGTGGAACCCTCCCCTGGTTAAGCTAGTTCTCTCTTGTGTACCTAGTTAAAGTGAATGAATGTGTTCCTAGCCCGTGCCCGGCTTTCTCTTTTGTTATGATCCATGTCGAGATTCCCAACCTCCCCAGTTTGTTTTGGTCTCCTTTTATCTCGGCTGGTTCAGCCTTTTTATTGTCCCATTCCGCTAGTTTTTTTACCCCCCTCTCAACTCCCTTAGCGAGTGTGCTTCTTGATTTCGCCGTTTGACGGAATACAGCGGCCACTCTGTTTTTCTGGGATGGTCGGTTCTTACTAACATTGATTATTATTTTAGTTCAAAAATTTGTTGTATTTTTAGTTGATTTTTGGGTTCATCCCCCTCCCATCATTTCATTTATCATTAAATATTTTACATTATATTGTATATATTATATTTTATATAAATACATTTTTATTGTCATGGGTTAATTTCCCCACTTTTTAGGTGTCCCTTGTAAGTTTCTGGCATTGTGGTGTATGAAGAATTGGGAGTAGATGGATGGGTTCTTTTGGTGACTGTGCAAATTGTAACGAGTGAATGGGTCGTGATAGTGTTTAGCTAGGTATAGGATAGTTAAGCGAGAACCAACCTCTCCCCCTCCCCTTTTAGGCTTTGTGCCATAATTTTGTATATTTATACAAAATAAATACAGTGTGCTTCTTGATTTCGCCGTGGGGCGGAATACAGCGGCCACTCTTTTTTCTGGGATGGTCGGTTCTTACTAACATTGATTATTATTTTAGTTTAAAAATTTGTTGTATTTTTAGTTCATTTTTGGGTTCATTCCCCTCCCATCATTTCATTTTTCATTAAATATTTTATAATATTGTACATATATTACATGTACACTTATTTTATATTGTATATAAATACATTTTTATTGTCATGGGTTAATTTCCCCCACTTTTTTAGGTGTCCCTGGTAAGTTTCTGGCATTGTGGTGTAAGAAGGATTGGGAGTAGATGGATGGGTTCTTTTGGTGACTGTGCAAATTGTAACGAGTGAATGGGTCGTGATAGTGTTTAGCTAGGTATAGGATAGTTAAGTGAGGACCAACCTCTCCCCCTCCCCTTTTAGGCTTTGTGCCATAATTTTGTATTTTATACAAAATAAATACAGTGTGTTCACATTTCTTAAAATTTAATTTCTCGAAATATTCAGCTACGTTTTCTTCACAGATTCGATTAAAGCGAAACTGGAATCAATCTCTACATGTTATCCTCTATGAATTAAATATATTAAACAAATGCAAGAGAAGGGTTATACCGTATTCATAAATTTGGTAAATCAAAAAGGAAATACATTTTGAAGCTTTCCATGAAACTCTGGCAACCCAATGATATTTAAAATTTGAGCTTCATCGACTATATTTTTAAAGAGCAATTTGCTAAATATTTTTTTATGCGAAACACAGCAAAAATATATCGGAATGTATTTTTTCTGAAAAAGATAAATAATATAAATATCTGTTTATCATATGTAATCATGTCCAATTTAAAAACCTACGGCTCGACCGGAAGAGGAATTTTCTACGTTTTTTCGCGAAATAAAATGCGAGAATGACTGGTTTAAACTTTTCAGAATATTCTGCCACTTATATATATGGTGATAAATGAAAATATGTCAGCGCTAAAACTATTGCATTAGTAAGATACGAAAGACACGCCTGACTTAACGATTTTCTTTTTGATTTGTCAAGCAGCTGGACACCTATTTTCTTTACCAAAGACAGGTAAGTTCTTTTTAATTGCTTCTTTCTTTTGATCAAGGTTCTGGGAATAAGCTCCTCCAGTGATGCTACCTTTGGAATAACTCGTAATGGCCGATATAATTTTCAGATGTCATAAAACACAAAGCAGGGACGCTTGTCGCTAATTTTGGCGTTGAAACTGGTTTCTCATTTATGTATTTCTTTTTCTTTCGCTCTTGACACGCGAAGCATTTTTCATCACCTGCAACAATGAAACGAAAATGAAAGGTAGACATTCTTTGTTAACATTTCATCATTTGATACATTCTTGAGTGAGGTTTTCAAGTAAAGGCTCACTAGAAACCAAACTTTCATCTTTTCGTGTTTTTCCAATTAAAATCTGCAAAATAAACGGCTTCTTGTCGGTTAGAGATGAACGATAAAAATATTCTTTCCTTACAGTACACTCCTTGTTTGTTCTGACTTGAACACAGCAGAGGAATACACAACTACATTCCGTACCTCAATATTTAAAACAATGTAACATTGCTTTCATATTTTTACTTTCTCTACAACTTCCCGGTTGAACCATTACATTTTTATTGTATAGAGTCGAAATGTTTACGAATACATAAATGTATTCACTGCTGACGTGTAATAAGTTAATTTGGTAAACTCTCGGTTTAGGTCCCGAAGGCTTTTCCCCACTTCAAATTTATCCAAAATATCTTTCTGTGCAAATGTATATGCTGAACTCAAATCAACAATTAGTTATTGAAGAAACCTGCTTTTATTGATCTGAACGTCCAGAAAAAAATCGAACTACATTTTGTCTCCCGTAACTCTAACGCAGTCATGTAACTAACTGCTGAATGACTTTCGGAGTAGAACAAATTTCGGTTTATTTTCGGCATATTTACTTCCTTCACTGAATTTTCAGCCTATTTACTTCCTGTAATGAAAGTAATAAGCGATTTTTTTTCTACGCGTTTTAATTTCATTATAGGAAGTAAATAAGTGGAAATTTCAGTAAAGAAAGTAAATCGGCTGTAATTTGTGCCTACGCCGAAAGTCATTCTGCAGTTAATTACATGACTTCGTAGAGTTACGGCAGACAAATTTTTCTGGTCGTTAAGATCAATAAAGGAACATTTCTTCAATAAATAATTGTTGATTTGAGTTCAGCATATACATTTGCACAGAAATAATGCTATTTTGGATAATTCTGAAGCGGGGAAAAGCCTTCGGGACCTAAAACGAAAATTTACCGTTAATTTTGTAAATACTATTTTTCTTCAGTCCAATCTTCATTTTCGAAATTTAAAATGTATTTGCGTATAAACAAAAAACTAATGAACACACAGAAAAAATTTAAATCCAAATCACGTTGATAATATATTGTAAAACTACATTAATAGTACACAAATTCCACATAACTATATTTGCACTTAGAAACAGTATATTACGAAATACTATATACCCTTAAGTTTACTGCAACTTTGGTCCCTTTTTTTTTTTTACGTAAGGCTTGAGCGAATAGCACTATATTGAGCAGTTTAATATAAACAATAAAGCATTTTCGGCGACCGTTGGCATGTATTTTTTCTGGAGATTAAAATTCATGCAAACAGACTCAGTGGTCTCAATACATACGAGGAAATACTGGACATGCAGTGTACAATGAAAATGCTTAAGTGTTTTTCATATATCCAATGCGTACATTACCACGAACTTTTCAACAATTCTACATGATAATGGGTGAAATTGATGTCTGTTGAATGATAGAAATGAACATGACGCACATGAGGATGCTTGACTAGACTGATCATATAACACCTATCTTTCAACGTAATGTGGTCTTAAGTCTCATTAGTTGTTAAACATAATCTTGGTGAAATTTACTGTTCAAACCAAAAGCAGGATTAATGAAATAACTAAAATTTCTGCCAGCGGTCCTTAGAATACACTGACTGAATCACCGAAAGGGAGATAATTTTACCAGCAAATAAACTTCATTTATGTATTCAAAGTTTCTTCATAAAATCCAAAGATGAATCTGAAATGTTATCAATAGGTACTTCAACTCATTTTCGATAGCTAAATTGGAACCTAAGGGACTAAATTTAATAATTTCAGTCAGAAAATACGCTGTATTTTAAATCGAAATTATATTGATCGGAATTTAAATTTTTTTGGATTTGACAAAAATTCAATTTTTCTACTTTTTTCTTCGATCGACACACTTCAAGAGAACCCAGTTCTCGGCTTTTAAAAATCTTTCAAAAATAAAATAAACCTCGCTGATAAAATTTATTCAAATAAGCGAATATAAACTTACCTTCTGCTTTGAAAGAATTACTTGCTTACTGCCTCAAATGTACTATAAAAGCATTTCTTAATTACGGTATCCTTGTTATCGGGGTTATCATCGTCTTAGCAGACATGACAGACGGAAACCGTTATAAAATGCTAAGCATTGAAAAAGGAATTTGACATAATCTTAATAGTACGCTTCGTTTTTTATTTCTAACTGATAAAAAATTAACATTTTCAGCAATTATCCAATATTATATAACGGCAAAGGTTACTCAATAATTTGAAATATTATGGTATTTATCTTTATTAATAGCTATTTATCATATTCTTCTTAGGTGTCTCCATAAATTGTGAGTTTCACAATTACTTTTTTTTTAACAAAATTAGGAATTAAAATACAGAATGTTAAATTTAGAAGAATTATTTGCAAAGTACGTTGAATTTTGAAACGTAGGTCGTAGAAAACTCGGGAGCGAGATGAAAGAATTGTATCTTGCCGAAAATGTTTATATATTTTTTAAAAACCCGAGAACTTTTAATGATATATATCATGTACAGCCACGAAAAGAAAATACGGTTCATCATACGCAGACAATGAGAATGTTTTTATTTTAAAAATTGGACAAGATTATTTGTATCAAGCTTTTCAATTTTCGATTAGTAAAGTCTTCCTGCATTAATATAACATTAATTTAGCACCCTATCGTTAACGGAAGATTCTTTTTAAATTTAAACTTTATGAATTATAATAAAATTAAAAACAATTCTTGCTAAATTTCATTATACATTGATTTTTCCTTAATTTATATTGTACATAAAACAAATTAAGTTTACTTTCATAGTGTGTGTGTATATATATATATATATATATATACCAAGATTTTTTGAAAAATCATTTACAAAATGTTTTCCGTCATTTATGAATAAGTCTTAAAATTTTGTCAAAATCCGACCATTATATTTGTAGGAATTTCCAAATGTCTTTCACAGGCAAAAAAGTAACTTGCATAATATTACGTTTGTCGTAATAAACCCTTGTAAAAATTACGTCACTCACGGACGAAAGAAAATCAATATTTTTTACCAAAATTTCGAACGTTTTATAAAGAATTAAAAAAAAAAAATAATTTGATCTATCCTTTTAATAATATAAATATTTTTTCCGATATAACCTTTTTTATTTAGTTTTGGACATTTTTCTTTCATACTATGTTGATTTATCAGCGTTTTATTGGGGTACCTAGATATCAGTCTTTGCCAGTAATCATTAATTCACTTCCCACTAGCGTAGTTTGTTGCTGTCTTCCTGTAAATATTTTCACAGTAATTTTGCTGATGAGTTTTTATGTGAGGCTTTCTGAAATGAGGAATGGCACGAGATTTGTCTAAGAGTTGGGTCTTATAAACTTGCCGTTAAAAATTGCTAGATAATTCTTAAGTTATAATAAGTTCTTTATCTCGCACTCTGCGCTCTGGAATAATTTCAAAACTAATTTCATTCTTGTGTATTATGCCGAAAATGTCTGTATTTCCAGATTTTGCTTAATACTAGGTGTTATGCATTTAATATTAATCTATATGAAGTTCAGTGCATATTTTTAAACACACTTGAAATATTTTTATCGCAATAGTTAACTGATCTGATAACTGGTAGTCAAAACGGTCAGTGTGAAATCGAAGTAGATTTGCATACACTTAACATTTTTCCCCGGATTTTTTCTATTACCTTCAAGACAAAGCATATCGTTTTCAGGATGATAACATGATTATACACACACACACACGTGTATGTGTGTGTGTGTATATATATATATATATATATATATATATATAATACTAGTAAATAAATCTCAGAAGCTAGTGGAATATATGAATATATTTTCGGTATAGCTACATGGGTAAAATTTCATTTAAGAAAAAACTTTATTTTAATAGAACTACATTGTGTTATATTTTGAATTTATTAAATATAGCTATATGTTAGCCTATGTGCAAGATTAATGTAACGGAAAATGGCGTGAAAAACTAAATCGGAGTGCGGAGATCAAATTCAGGATACTACATTGCACTGCATTAGGATGTGCGTTGTGGAGCAATGGAATGACAAATCGTGGAGCCGATTTCGAAATTCAGTTGAATTCCTTGCAATCACTTACGCACAAAAAATCCTGGCAAAGGTATTAATCCGTTTTTTCCCTCCAGTTATGGGTTAAATAATAGAACAGATTGGGTTCTATAACCTTGGCTGGCAACCAGTCTACCGCAGAAAGCAATGGCAACCAAACTGCGGGATAATCATATACCTAGTCATTCATGTCTTTTTCAAGACATGATCGCCCAAAGTGTATATCACGTATGGCACTTAGCAGACAGACATCGCACTTAGCTCTAGTTTTAGTTGAATCTGTTGCGTTCTTATGCGCGAAAATACCCTTGGAAAGTGTCTGTATCTCTCGGTTCTTCAGGTATTGGTTATCAAGAGAGACTGAGTTCTATTTAGTTGGCAGAAAATAATGGTAATCCAATGCGGGAAAATATTCTGCCCAGTCATGTCTCGAAAGATATATGATCGCCCAAGAGTATCACGTATGATACTTAACTGATATTGCACTGACTGTCAGGCTAATGTGTTTACAAAAGTAATGAATCCGACTCTCCTTACCCACGCAGGCAAATTATAAATCAATGCAAGACGTATTTTCTCGACTTGCGTGGTTGCAACCAAAGTAGGAATATCACAAATCTGAATTCAAAGAAAGTCTGAAATACGAGGTTTTCTGTCCGAAATTATTGGACATTTCTATTTCAGATCTATCCGCAGTAGACGTGGCACATACAAACCTAATGAATTACATCATTCCTCATTATGATGACCTGATCAAATTTTAATATATTTTTTACAACAATGAACGCATTCTCGAATATTAATGTTATTAATGTAGTTAATTATCATGAGTAGACTTTGTAGATTTTTTGTATTAAATACTAATACAAGACTATCCTTAATACGTCAAAAATGCAATCCTATCTTTCAGTCAGTTAAGTGCCATACGTGATACACGCTTGGGCGATCTTCTCTTTCGAGACATGACTGACTGGGCTAAAGATTATCTTTCTGCGGTAGTGACGTTGACAGCCAAGGTTATAGAATCAAGGTTATTTAACCCATAAGTGGAGGAAAAAGACGGATTAATACCTTTCCCAAGTGGGTATTTGCGTGTAAGCGAATGCAAGGAATTCAACCGAAATTCGAACTCTGCTTCCCGATTTCTCTTTCCGAGCTGATATCCACTCCACCACAGTGCACATTATGGCTGATCACATAGCTGACTGTTCTTAATTTACCAGTCGGAAAAAATGGGATAATTTAACCGATAAGAGTCAGACAGAATCATTTAATACAAAAAAGAGTGCCTAGTAAACGATTAACGATTCTATCTCTATTTAGATTTTACGACCAGCAGTCCTCATGGCGGTAGATACTTTTTAATTACTTATTAAAGATATTTTTACAAATATCCTGCTCATCATTCTTTTTATATTTCAGTTGTGTTCATAGCTTTGGCTTTAGATTTAGCGGTTTAAGAACTCAAGGAATCATTTCAAATATGAACTTTTAGACATCCGTCGAAAAAACTAAAAATTTAATTGTAGATACTTATTTTTTTTAATGTAATATTCCTTCAGGATGTGGGTGATGATTCTATAAGTTACTATGCCTTAAAATATTTGTTTTTATAATTGACTTATCCGCTGTTTGTAATATAGCAAAATCTTTAATCCTAAACTAGTTCACATTAAACACTAGAAAGCCTAGTTTACGCTGCTAATTTTTCTGAATACAGTGTGGTCTGGTTAAATAATCGTTATTCTATATTTTTAACTTGGCACATGCGCGTTGATTATTTTTATTTTGTCGACTGTACTGTATAGTAGGATGAGCTGTGCACAGGTTTTTTTTTTTTAATCATATCACCCCGAGCAAGGCGGTAACGCCGCTGAAGCGCATGGGGCTACGTAGGAGTGAAAAGATTGGAAAAGAGAAAGCCGGAGACCACATCCTGAACAAGGGATGAGCCTCTTCACCTGTTCAATAGACGTGGGTGGAATGTGAACCGGGCGATAGTTTAGTCTATCCACTCCAATTGAAAAAAAGAGTGAAAAGATTGGAAAAGAGAAAGTCGGAAACCACATCCTAGACAAGGAATATGGGATGAGCCTCTTCACCTGTTCAATAGACGTGAGTGAAGTGTGAACCGGGCGATGTTTATAAGAAAACAGTACAATGACGCAATACACTTCACCAGGAATTTGGATACTGTATGCTAGACTCCTTGGCATTCGCACCGGAAGCTCAAATAGGAATATTTCAGTGTCTTTAGTTGTCAATCTGAAGACAGTATAGAGAATCTGGGAAGGGATGGATGCTTGTATTTATTAAAGTTACAGTCGCACGTAAAATTTACTCTGATGGTTCTGATAAGAAAACAACTTCTGGATGTTTTCTTGAAAGCCCCACTCAACAAAGAGGCATGCAACAATCACCTTGAGGGTAGTGCTACGTCAAGAGAAGTGCTGCTGGTTGACTATATCTGTCAACACGACTCTGCCTCATGCCACACAAGCAAGAGAATCCAGTCATAACTGTAAGAATTTCTGCGACCGCATCTCCCCTTAAAATGTGAGCAGACACTTTCTTGACTTATATTTTATTATGTATACATTTTTGTCCGCGTGCAGGAGGTTTGCTGTCAATATAGCTCCTAGATTCTAATATAGATCCTTTACATAGCAGTTCCAAGAATATGCACAAAACTTAAGTATCGACGAGATCGGGGTACCACACGTTGGCGTGCCCAGACCCGAGTCAGATTGCTAGCCGACCACCACTCACTTGCCGTGGTCGGACGCTCAACGGCCGGTTACGTGGCACCCGGGCAATGTCGTTCGTTGTAAAACTTTTTTTTTCTGAAAATGTCCAGTGCAATAATGTCCAGAGCTATGATGTAAACAATTTAATCTTTAATTCTTATGGATTGCTGAATTTGTTTCCTTCAGCTAAATAATCCAATTAGAAATTAAATTCATAGCATATTAGAAACATTTTACAAACTAGATATCTGCTCGTAATAAGAAACCGGAGAACCATATTCGCATTCTGGTTGAATTCGTTACATCACCTACGCGCAAATAAGCCAAGAAAATATATTATCTGTTTCTTCTCCCTCCAACTATGGGTTAAGTAACGACAGATTGAGTACAATAGCCTTGATTGGCAACCAGCATACCGCAGTAAAAAAATAGAATCAACAGCGGGAAAACTTTCTGGCTACTCAGTACTAGATCGAAAGAGACATGATCGCATGAGCGTGTATCACGTATGGCACTTTGCTTATTCAACTAATATCTAAACTTATTTATAAATGGAACTTTGTGTGTGTCCATTACTTATAGACTCCGAAACGGCTGAACCGATTTTCTTAAATTCATACAGTTGTACTATAAGCGTCTGCGAGTGTTCTTAGCTAGGTTTTTTGTCGAGGTACCCCCGATAAATATCGAAAATCGATAATCAAAAATCGGGTTATAGAAGGAGCGGTCCGATTTTAATCAAATTTGATACATTCATAGACAAAGACATAAGAAACGATATTCAAAAGTTTCAAGGTGGTAGTACTTACAATAGTGCAGAAAATCAATAAATCAATAATATATATATAAGCTTTCATTACACTCGAGCAACTCCGGGCCGTACTGCTAGTTAGTACATATTAGTGAAATCAATAAAAATTAAATGATGGAATGTAAAATTTAAAAAGTTTTGATGATACCTATAGAACGAAATATCAACTTTATAAATAGTATATTTGACGGAAATATGTTTTCTCTCCGTATAGTTTTCAAAATGTTCAACGATGCTTTTCAGCTTTTAAATAGAGAAGTTTGTCTCGAGAGCTCACCTACGTGTTTGTGAAAATACAGATGAATATAATCGATCAAAAAGTGTAAAAAACAAAAAAATTATTCGTACCTACGTCGGCATACGAATTGTTGACGGGGTAAAATATTCTGTCCTGATTGTTGAAACCTTCAACTAGATCTCCAGCAAAGTAAAGCATACAACATAATTATGGACCCTAGGGGGGTTTCCTTAATAAGGGAGGACATAATTACTTCAGTGTTTTGGGGCAGCGCTGCAGGCGTTCCTTCAGAATTACGCATATAGCAGGTGCAATGAACATGACGCTGCAGGCAAAATTGTCTTTAAGTGCGGGCAAGGAGTTTTGATAATCTAACATAAGTACAAATATTATCTTGTGAATTTTCAAAAAGTAATGCATAGGTTATCGCCAACATTAGTGTATATACACACACACACACACACACACATTATATATATATATCAAATTTCTATCTCTCTGCCTTTGTGCGTTCTCTCTCTCTCACTCTCTTTCTGCCTTTGTGCGTTCTCTCTCTCTCTGTCTTCCTGCCTTTGTGCGTTCTCTCTCTCTCTCTCTGTCTTCCTGCCTTTGCGCGTTCTCTTACTTTCTCTCTTCCTGCCTTTGCGCGTTCTCTTACTTTCTCTCTTCCTGCCTTTGCGCGTTCTCTTTCTTTCTCTCTTTCTGCCTTTGCGCGTTCTCTTTCTTTCTCTCTTTCTGCCTTTGCGCGTTCTCTCTTTTTCTCTCTTTCTGCCTTTGCGCGTACTCTCTGTTTCTCTCTTTCTGCCTTTGCGCGTACTCTCTTTTTCTCTCTTTCTGCCTTTGTGCGTTCTCTTCTTTCTCTCTCTTTCTGGCTTTTGCGCGTTCTCTCTTTTTCTCTTTCTTTGCCTTTGCCGCGCGTTCTCTCTTTTTCTCTCTTTCTGCCTTTGCGTTCTCTCTCTTTCTGCCTTTGCGCGTTCTCTCTCTTTCTGCCTTTGCGCGTTCTCTCTCTTTCTGCCTTTGCGCGTTCTCTCTCTTTCTGCCTTTGCGCGTTCTCTCTCTTTCTGCCTTTGCGCGTTCTCTCTCTTTCTGCCTTTGCGCGTTCTCTCTCTTTCTGCCTTTGCGCGTTCTCTCTCTTTCTGCCTTTGCGCGTTCTCTCTCTTTCTGCCTTTGCGCGTTCTCTCTCTTTCTGCCTTTGCGCGTTCTCTCTCTTTCTGCCTTTGCGCGTTCTCTCTCTTTCTGCCTTTGCGCGTTCTCTCTCTTTCTGCCTTTGCGCGTTCTCTCTCTTTCTGCCTTTGCGCGTTCTCTCTCTTTCTTTGCCTTTGCCTTTGCGTTCTCTCTCTTTCTCTCTTTCTGCCTTTGCGCGTTCTCTCTCTTTCTCTCTTTCTGCCTTTGCGCGTTCTCTCTCTTTCTCTCTTTCTGCCTTTGCGCGTTCTCTCTCTTTCTCTCTTTCTGCCTTTGCGCGTTCTCTCTCTTTCTCTCTTTCTGCCTTTG
Organism: Ascarosepion bandense; assembly: GCA_037127315.1. Classification (NCBI taxonomy): domain Eukaryota; kingdom Metazoa; phylum Mollusca; class Cephalopoda; order Sepiida; family Sepiidae; genus Ascarosepion; species Ascarosepion bandense. The sequence goes on from JBBBDQ010000931.1 coordinate 1,071,932, forward strand.
CGCGTTCTCTCTCTTTCTCTCTTTCTGCCTTTGCGCGTTCTCTCTCTTTCTCTCTTTCTGCCTTTGCGCTTCTCTCTCTCTCTTTCTTTCTGCCTTTGCGCGTTCTCTCTCTTTCTCTCTTTCTGCCTTTGCGCGTTCTCTCTTTTTCTCTCTTTCTGCCTTTGCGCGTTCTCTCTTTTTCTCTCTTTCTGTTTGAACATGTTAGCAACAAGGGTTTGGGGAGGATGAAAGCGAAAAGCAAATTATAGTTAAGATCAGGAAAGACAGCTGAAGTTTCCAGAACTTTAATGAGAAAACAGGGCTGAGAGAATCGGATAACAGGACATATATAGGGAAAGACAGGAAAGCAACGAGTCACAAACCTGATGGGCTTGAATAAATGGGTGGCAGAGCAATGTTTCAGAGAAGTAACAAGAAAGTGTTACAAAGTGCAAAGGATATGGATATGGGGAAGGCCTTGATAACCTACATCTTCAGGCGACACAACACATAGAAGATATTTCGAAGAAATTAAATATCTGAAAACCATTTTTTTTTCTTAAAATTTTATAAATCTGTTCATTGATTGTCTATTCGTAATCGAGAGCCAATTAAAATTATTCCCAGTGAGAAAATTTCCAAATCTAGGCTATTTTTTCTCCCATGCTGTGTTTCCCATTTGAAATACCTTTATTTTTGCACACATATTGACAGAGATTTACTTCCGAATGACTGGACTTTTCTTCTGCATTCATGTAAATAAAATTTTTATGCTTGGCTTTCGATAAAAATATAACAAAATCTTCCATTTAAATTTTCTGTATCTAATGTAAATTTGCAATCCCACGGGTTACAGGAAATATGGTGACGATGCACATTGTCATAATCACTGTAAATTTTTCTCTAAAGTCATTTTGCTAAGAAGGGACCACAAAACTCAACATAATGAAAAATCTTGGTTGAGTAAATTATGGTAGCTATATAGAGATCTGCAGGTTTCAATACTCACGAAGCGCTTTTTTAGTTTTATATTTAAATAGTAATTATATGAGATTATTTTTAATGCTACTATTATTTTCTCAGATGGTTATATAGGTTGATATTCGCATACTTTTTATACATGCGAAGTAGGTACAGGTTTTGTGCTCGTATACAAATTGCGTATAATGCATAAGTTCTTCGACGTAATTCATTCAATTATATCTACAAATATAGTAGTGAGAATTGACTGCGTGAGATCTCGAACGAGAAAAATCTTAGTGCGCAATGACAAAGAAACATGTTATGTAATACTATTTGCACACGCACACACATAAAGTTGTGTAAATTGTCGCCATACTATATCTTTAATTTGGCGTCAACCTTTTTGTTTTTGATTTTTGTCGACCGCACTGTAGAGTAGGCTCTGTTGGGTTCCATCTCTGAGGAAAACGGCATCACACAATTAATTGCGCCAGAAATTCCAAAACAGCATGCAGTACTGCTTGGAATTCGCGACAAAATCAATATTAAGACAATGCAGAGGATTCGTAAGAAAAGACGGAGTTTCATGGCGATTACAAAAGTGTTTGAAAAGATCAGTAGTCATGGTGACGTTATACCTCCATTTTCACACGGGGCTTTAGAATCAACGAGTACCTATATCAAGTACCTTCAGGGTCATGTTGATGATTGTTGGAAGATCCCATGTCTGGAAATGGGTTTCTGCGACATACCTCACTAGCAGGAGAACTCTGTCATGGGTGTCGCACAAGTTTTGCGACAACATTGCCTTATAAGTCTGGACATCTAACTTCAAAAAGACTGCAATCCCTTGATTGTACGGGAAGGAGCAGTTAAACGGGATTGGTCACTCGCACCTTGTAGCACAAAAGATGAACTATGAAGTATTATGGCAACATTCATAAACTTAACCAAAAATCTCCTGAAGAATTGCTTGCAAATAGTCTGACGGACGTTCTTGAAGTCTGACAATTTCATTAAATAAATTTAATAATTCATAAATATTTTTGTAATTTTGGTAAAAACATCTATTAAAATGATTTTTTTTCATTTTTAGTAATTTAGCACAAGACACACACACACATACATACATACATACATACATACATGCACACATGCGCAAAAATATGTGCATACATTTAATTCTGGATTAGAAATTTACGAAAAGGTCCAAAATTGATATAGGAGATTCATTGGTAGTTAAATTTAACAATGATCTCAATTTTTGTAGAGATTTGTATTCTTGAATATAAGAAATATTATATTCTCTAGATTTTAGTTGAAATTACGAAGTAGCCACAGCATTAAGTAGAACAAACACGGGAAGAAGCTTACTGTGAAAACTATTTCGAGATAAAGTATGTTTTAATGCCTAATGGAACGCCTGAGGTATCGGTGCAGCATCTTTGAAGGAGGAAAGAACTCGATGACTGTCCAATTTGCTTAACGAAAACTAAAACCGCTACAACGCCGCTGACGGCATCGATGAAACACATATTAAACTGCCTTTGAGGCGTACAATATGGAATCCGACTAAAAATGTACGAAGTATACATGGGAAATAATTTCATTGTTTCTTCTATGTGTCGTGGCCTTCTACATATCTCTATTCCTAGTAGCTCTTTAATAGCTTTCTCCTGTTATCCCTCCCAAACCCCGCTCTTCTACCAATTTGCTCAAGTATCTTACGTGTTTTTTTTCTTATATCTCTTTCCTTCTGTGCTTATCAGATTCTCCAAGCCATCCTGCCTCATATGTCCCAGGAACGTCAACAGGATTTTTGTGATTTGTGTATTCTTCGTTTATATCCTCTCCAGAATCTTATCATTGTTCCGATGTCCAACCAACGGTAGCATTACATATTTTTGCAGAACAACATTTTCGTTTTTTACAAGTCTCTATATATTTGAGGAGATTGTCCAGAATTTAATGTCATATTAATGAACAGACACAACATACCAATCTAGGACTTTCTCCCTCAATACTCTATTACTCTATTCATGTCATTTATGTTATATATATATATATATATATATATATATATATGACATAGAGTATTGAGGGAGAGGAAAATTTTGCTGGATACAAACAGTCCTAGACTCTTATGTGATGTTTGTTCATTAATGACATGATATATATGTCTTCTCTATTAGTCTTAACCAATGTCTCTATTTCTCCACATTTGTTGTTCACCCATTTCTCATTAGCCTGTCTGCATTTGCTCATTATTTCTTTGAGGAGTTTTTTTGTATTCCATTCCATGTCTTAGCATTAATTGTGTTACCTTTTCATCACAACGAGAATCCCATCACTTATCCTTTGAGATAATGCTTTTTGCTGATGTCAGTAACGCTTCTTTAATGTGCACATTACGAATGTTCTGTTTTTAATTTCTTCCTCGTATTTGTTTTACACAATATTTTTTCTGCAGTTTGAGGTCCTTGAAAATCAGTTATATTGCAGCTGGGGTGGTGCTCTTGGCTTCTTCAGTCTCCGAAATTTCAGCGTTTGTTTACGAACGACTGGGAGGTGGTCGCTTCCAGAGTCGGCACTTAGATAAATCTTGCAAAGAATAACTGCATTCCTGAATTTCCTGCTTATATAATCGAGTTGATTTTTCGGGTAACCTCCTGGGCTTTTCCATATCTATAAACATCTTGGGAGCTCTTGAAACCAGCTGTTGATTATAACCTCGTCTTTCGCTGTTCACCATTGGACCCATTTTCCTCTCGGTCATTGCGTTTGCCGGGTCCAAATTTGTCAACTTTTACCACTTTTCTGTTATCTACATTAGCAATGTTCAATTAAACCTTAAACGCATGCGTACGGATAGAAAGTGAATTTAGCAGATATCCAAAAATAGAAATGGGCATAATGTGATTTGTCATCGAATCTATTAAACTTATACAGCAAAATAATTCTGAGAGGAAATTTTGGCTGTCAATGAATTTTACATTGGCACCCACAATTTCAACAATATAGGATACGCGGATGACACTGTCCTGATAGAAGACGCAGAAATGAAAATGCAAAACCGCTTACAGAAGATAGCAACAGATAACGCGAAGAAAAAACTGGGCATAAACTTCAAGGAAACAGAATGAATATACAGAATGAATATAGATCAGCAAAACGACACCAAATTGCCAGCTTCACGTCAGAGAAACTAAAATATAACAAGAAACTTAAATATGACAAATGTTCTGACAAAGGATGGAAAATGTGACAGATCTGAAAACGCATTGGTATAGTCAAGTTAGCTTTTTCAAATGCTAACCAGTGTACTGAGAGACAGGAAAATCTAATTGGAAACAGTGCTGGATTGCTATGTGATATGTCCTTCTATATAGAAATGAATGTTGGACTATTTCATAAAGGCTGGAGAAGCTTGAGGTAGAAAAATGTAGTTTTACAGAAGGATGTTGAGGATAACATTTACTGACCATATGAGTAACGATGAGATATTGGAGAGGATGAAAACGTTGAAAAATTATAATTAATATCAGGAAGAGACAGATGAGGTTCCTGGTCACGTTATGAGAAAGGAGGGTCTGGGAATTTTATGCTCACAGGACGGATAGAGGGAAAGACAGGGGAAATCAGCGCGTGACATACTTGATATACTTGGGCAAGTGGATGGTGGATCTGATTTTGAAAAGATAAGAGGTAAAATGTTAAGAGCGAGAAGAGACAGAGCCAAGTGGAATCTCATGTTCGCTTACGTACTGAAGGGACACGACACATGAAGTATAATTCCCTTTTATTGAAAGCGCTTCAAATATGAGGAGACCAGAAAAATAGTTTATTTCAAGCTTGCCTTTAAATGTTAGATATGTGAAAAATATCATGCGTACTACTTATAATTAATTACAATAACTCGTCTCACATATACAGAAACGCAAAGAATCTCTTAACGCAACAGAAGTTGCCGAAAATATTTATTTTGCTATATGAACAGAAGACATTCTTAAAAAAGAAAAAAAAATGAAATCAAAAAGTAATTTACACCTTTTGATCATATACTTTTGGCTGAATGGTAAGCTTCAAGCAATTGCAAAAAGATGTCAGGAACACTGGTGGGTATATCTAATAAATATTGTATCATGATACGCGATGGGTGTATTAAGCCATATTTTTATTTTTATATTTCAAACACATACATATGTATACGTATTAACATTCAGTCTTCCACATATATACAATAATTAAGTAGTAGGATATATTTACACATGCGTATGTGTCTGCATGGAAAAAACTGTCCCAATAAGTGTACGTAGTAAAAAAGAAATATCTACATAGCCATATAAACACAAAATGTATTAACACCATACATACACACACACAAACACACACACACTCTATATATAATTTTTTTTCCAAGATTGTATGGCCATTTCAGCGAGTGAAACTCTTATCATTGTCAATTTTAATAATCATGGCATAATGCAAATTTGTTTATTAGAATTTGTTTGTGCATGTGGGTAAATATAACAAAAGTAAGTGTAGCGAAAAGGAAGAAGAAATGGGAAGGAAGAAAAGGGGAAAAACGGAGAAAAGGAAGAAAAAACTGTCAGATTGGCAATTGAAAGAACCGCTGACAGATGTTGGTGAGTGAAGTCGAGATATATTTCAAAAAAGAGAGATAAAAATGAATATAGAAAGAAAGGGGTCGAGTTTAACCGGCTTTTTCGAATCTTTCCAAATTTTTTTCCGGATAATGTTGAAACCAAAATAAATTACCCTAAAAATAATAAAAAAAAACAATTAGAAAAAACAAGTAAAGCTTAATAAAATTTAACTTGAAATCCAAGACACCGTCTAATATCAAACGATTGCACTAAATATGGTAAGAGTTAACAGGCTAATATATATTATTATTGCAATAAATTATACTGCTAATAATGAAGAAAAAAACTATTTATTATAAATTTAAATTTGGATTATATTTACATGGCTTATATATAAATTCGAAACTTAAAAATTTGAACTGGTGACGTTTGATTGTAAATATTTTTATAAGTCCAAATGCAAATTTTGCTTCCGATATTTAAATTTTTAAAACTAATCATAGATTTCATCTGTCAAAGCTTACTGTAGTGCGGGTTGACCATATTAATATACAGTTCACTTTTGGATTGTGTATTATTTTAATTTTTCAAAATCTTCAGGAAAAGGAAGTCTAGAATTTTAGATTGGGGGTTGTAATATGAGGTTATGTGAGTAGTACCTTTTAAATTAACCAGCCGAAATTCCAATGGATATTGATATATCTTTGTTATTCAGGGGGAGATAATGGCTTGCTAGATGAAGAGACTTAGATTTGCCTGCCACTGGAGAGTTGCTGAGGGACCTATAGTTGAAAGATGTTAAAATATCAGTTTTAGCATTAGCCCTTTCTAAATAATTGTAAAATTGTCTATTGTGGGAATCAACATATAATCCATATTGTGTGTACAAGAATAACTAATTTTAATAAAATTTCTTATAAACATTTTGTGTATGGGATTATTGATATGGAAATGCTTGCTTACCAATTTCAGAAAATATTTCCTTAGGTTGTTATAAGATAGTCTACGGAATGGGAGTGTTAAACCCTATATTGTCTACGTCTATTCCTTGCACTGAGTCAGTTAAGTGCCATACGTGATACACGCTTGGGCGATCATGTCTTTTTCGGGACATGACTGACTGGGCAGAAGATTATCCCGCAGTAGGTTGCCATTGCTTTCTGCGGTAGACTGGTTGCCGACCAAGGCTATAGCGTTGTGGTGCAGTGGATATTGGCTCGGAACGAGAAATCGGGGAGCCGAGTTCGAATTCCAGTTGAGTTCATTGCATTTACTTGCAAATACCCTTGGGAAAGGTATTAATCCGTCTATTCCTTCCAGTTATGGGTTAAATAACAGGACAGATTTCTTGCACTAGATGATTGAATTAGCTGGGTTTACATGTACAAATACTTTCTTCAAGCCGTTTTCATATATTTTATTTTCATTGAATATTTTAAGGTATGAAGATATTCAGTTAATTCTTGTGTTAATTTTGAGTATTTGTATAATAATATTATTAAGCTGGTTAGAATTAACATTAATATAGCTAGTGGTACCATTTTCTTTGGGGAAAGATTGCTAGGAACCGTCATTAAGATTGAAGGCGATGTTCAAATAACTGATTATTTTTAGATTAGAGGCAATTTGAATTTTAAATCTAGGCCCTAGTAATTTTCTTATGAAGTCTATTTCTTCAGAGCCTATTGTTTACGCTCTAAAATTCAATTTAGGGTATATTTCTTTGTCTACAAACACACAATAATTTTAGCATGATTAAGATCGCCGATGAAATGGCTATAGGATCATGGAAAATCTGAATTTTCTGTTATGTACAGTTTCGGTAAATAAATAATTTTAATTACATTGAATCATCGTGCTGGATCAGGTTTAATATTTAATTTTAATGATATTAATTGGAACTTTGCTGGTAACTTACCATCAAGCTCCCGCCTTTAGAATCATATATATATATATATATATATATATATATATATATATATATATATATATATAAGATTAAAAATGGGAAATAATTCTTTCAATTTTTGAATGTATTAATTTTTATTTTCCAGTTTTGGGATAAACTGTCCGAGGTTCTTATTTTATTAAGCGAAAGTCAAAAGTACTTAAACAGTAACAAAATATGAACTTCGGACATTTTATCTGTAATTTCTAACACAATAGTCAACAACTTTTTTGAAAATATAAAAATTAACTATCCAGTCTGTTCTTTTTAATTCAGCTTATTTGGATTGATATTTTGTGAGCATATATGAGAGAATGTTTGAAACGGTAACAAAAACACATCCGTTATATATATATATATATATACTTAAATTATTCCGCTTTATTTGTTTGAAAGTGAAGTTTCAACATAGAATGGTTTTTGTGCCTGTGGCGTCAAATATTATAAGCTGAATGCAAGCTGTGTTCCAAGCGAGTTTCGCACAAAATGGATTCGCTCTTAGATGGTAGCCATTACATTCAGAGTAAACACATCGCAACCTTTGTTGGCCTTTAGATATATTATTCGACCATTCAGTGTACTTTGAGTCACTTTCGGCAATAAATCTACATATCTTCAATATTATACACATTTATTTTTTTTCTCAAGCATACGAATTTAAAGCAAAATATATTCACACATCAAGAATTTATGCAGGTAGCAAAATGGATATTCATTTCCCTTGTGTATTTTCTTTAGCCATCTAAGAATAAAAACAAAGTTATGTTCAGCGATTATTTACAACGAAAATTGAAAGTTAAAACATACTCTACATTAGAAATACTTGAGTAAACCTATTCGAAACGATATTGATGCTTAGGATATCGGTAAATATTCGTTGATAATTTTTTTCTAACCACAAAAACTTGGAAATGTTATACATTTAACTGGCAGACAGTTTTTATAGCGTTTTCACTCATGATGCATTCGCTACACATGGTAAAGTAACGCATACACAGTCTGAAAAATTGGACAAGGATCATGTGACCATAAAATATTTCGTTTGTAAATAAGGAAAGTTTGCTAATCTTAAGTGTGGTTTATATTGATCTTTTGTTTATTTTTAATAATGGTGTAAAATATTTTGCATCAGAATTGATATTTATTGCATAACAAAAAGGCCATTCATATATTCCAGTATGGGTGGACCAGAATAATATATATATATATATATATACACACACACACACATCTCGCTTTCTATCTGTCTCACAAGCATGCACACATACACACACACATACATATATATATACACGCACACATCTCGCTTTGTCTCTCTCATGAACACACACATTCATACTTATCTATCTATATATATATATATATATGCACACACGCACACATCTCGCTTTCTCTCTCTCACATGAACACACACACACACACACATATATATATATATATATATATATATATATACACACGCACGCACACATCTCGCTATCTCTCACATGAACACACACACATCTCGGTTTCTGTCTCTCACATGCACACGCACACACACACACATATATATAATGTGTGTGTGTTTTCTCTCAGCACTTCACGGAGTTTAACAAAAATATCAATTTAAAACTATATTATTTATAATTGGATTCCTACATAATTTTAAACGTGACAATTACTTTGAATCATTTATGTTTTTACGGCAGCGAAACGCATAAAAAATTAAAAAGACGCATCATGCGGCAGTGCGTTTAACTTATAAAATCTAGCAAAGGTGTATAATTGTTATGATACAGAAAACTAAAAGTAACCCAATGGCAACAAATTAAAACTTCCAGTAATAAATTTCATCCAGCACTTACATTGTTCTGTCGAATGGCTGTGTTACTTTAAGAGAAATAAAATATGAACCATTAGCTTCAAGAATCTTTAACTAAACATTTCAGTATTCTTAGTTCAACAAGTTTGCTAAGAAATTCTGATACCTACTTCCGGGAACCAATGAACGTAGTTGTAGATAAGATTAGAATATTTAATTTTAAACATAATGGGTGCTCTTGTTCTAAAACACTAAAGATTTGCTATTGGTGTGTCTTAAATGCAGCGTGATATGAAATTGCTACTACTATGATACAACATGATAGAATATAGATAAGGAAATTTACAATAGATGATTCATTTGAAAATGACGAAGGAATTTGCTGAAACTGCTCGACATAAACAATATGTAAAGTGTCAACATATTATTCGTCTTCATAAAATCAAATCAAATCTGTAAGGACACATGAAAACCTGAAAAGGTTTAACTAGTAGTCCTTGTCTGTCAGATTCACATTCTTTTTTCTGTATTTTACCTTTTATTTGTTCCTCGGCTTTTGCTACTGAGTTTAAGTAAACACTGTTTAACCGAGAAATTGAACTTACAACCCCTATCACCAAATAGACAAATTCACGTACACACTAGGACCATAATATTGTTATTAATATTTGATAATTTTTTGAATTCGGGATCCTATCTAGCTTCTCATATTTGCTAAAAAAATAGCACCCTATGGCATACAGTACATTTATATTCATGTTACTAAATGAACTTTATAGTCGGACTGTAACTAAGCGGTTTTATTTATTGTTTAAAACCATTGACAGACTTGTAGCTATCATAGTATTTAGTATCTGTATTAAGACTGGTATCGTAATTAAATTGTTTTCAATGAATGCAGTCGAATATTTCTTTTGTCATTTGCCCTAGGCACACGCTCTTAATCAATAATTACATACGTAATAAGTATTCAGTTTGCTATCAATATTTTGGAATAAGAATTTTTGAGTGAGTGACCATCGAATTTAACATCAACTAAAAATGTCTTATTCTCTCGGTCTTCTCTTTGGTTAATAATACACCATCAAAAATATTAAATTTGGACTGTGCGAACTCACAAAAATCTTGATGTTTCTTACGACTAGTCTGTCCAGAAGCACCAGCACATATCTAATTTGTCCGTCAGTATAATAATGGGATTTCATCTATCGAGATTTAACGTTTCTTAACCTCGGCGACTGAACGAGAACGAATGTTTAAAAATATGACCGGAAGCTTCGAAAGAAGTATTTTCTGAAATTTTGAATTCGGGCTACATCTCGGGGAGGGAGTATATATTAAGCTTTTTTTTTAATTCGACATATTTTTAACATTGTCAACGTTAATTTTGTGGATACGACTATTTCAGTTGAGGCTCAGACGAGTATCCACTAAAAGTGACCTCTAATTGATGAAAATATGTTGTATATTTTAAAAAATATACATTCTAAAATAAACTTTGTTTACAAAACTTTGTAGATAGGAAAAGAGATCTGACAGAAGCAGGTCATTTGGTGTCGCCTCACTGTTACCATCGTTAAGCTGTTGACAAGTTAAACGGTAGCTCCATCTGCCATGAGAATAAGTTCAATTTCTGTCGGAAACAAGTATTTTTTTCCCTTTTTATACGCTGGAGTATTTATTAAATTTTTATTGGTGAATTGTCTTGTCAATAAACTGTTTTAATCGTGTTCTATCCTTTGTCATTCTCATTTACTATTTTTCTTTGTAGAGTTGTCTTGTCAAATTTTGGCAACAGTTTACTTCTGATGAAAGAAAGGATCATTAAATTTCATAGAAAAATATGCTTTCTTGCCTTTGCAAATCAATATATATGCACCGTGGTATCAAATCTTTTGTTAACATCATGTTTGTACATTCATATTAACTTCTCATTTCGAGCCGCTACCTCTCTCTCTCTCTCTACCCACCTCTCTCTCTCTCTCTCTCTCTACCAGCCACTCTTTCTCCATCACCACTTCTTCCTCACCTGCATCTCTCCCTCCCTCTCATATATATATATATATATATATATATATATATATATATATATGCACATGAGGGCTTACAATTCGTAAACCAAATACATTAAATTTTATTCCCTTTGTAATTTCTAATTTAATCTCTTCGTTATGTTCTCTACAAACTTATGTTATCTGGGCTCATAAGTTCAATCTATTTATTGAAAAAAAATTTCACAAAAACAGTGAATCACTTTTTTAAATCTCAAAATGTCTTATTGTCGAACTGAATTAGTTTTTATATAATATAGATATATATATATATATATATATATATATATATATATATATAAAACATTGCGTGCGAGTCACTTAACACTTTTAATCGATAAAGTTCGATAATTTCATTTGATTTATCGTTTGACCTGAAAACGCACCTAATTAGTTTTAGAATTCTGTAATCGAAGAAAGACCTGATTCCCACTTTTCACCGTTGATGTCAAGCGAGTAGGTGAATTATGCTCGATTGGAATTGAATTAGATAATTAATGTGTGTTAAAAGAATAGTAAGTTAGAATTTCAAATATATTCTTCACGCAAACTCAAACTTGTGCACAAAAAGTTACTAAATTATTCTCAGAACATTTTTAAATATCTTCTCTGATTTCAGAAATTCGAGTCAAATTAATTCGAAAAAAAACAAACTGAATTTCATTTAATATTTGAATAATGATTCACCTAGAGAAGATTGCCAAGTACCCGGATTTGATTGATGAGGATCTTTCAAAAGATAGCATGCAGCTTTATTCAATGCTTTAGTCGGATGGCGCTGTTTCCTGGCAACGTTCGTGTGTGATCTCTTAGACATTTTTTAAAAAATTTAAACAATTAAATATAGTGACTGAAGCTGAAACTAGCTGAAGGTCATTGTGGTGGAGAGACCTCAGTTGAAACTCTTCTGTAAGTGACTGTAAATTTAACCTCCATTGCTAGTATCAGGCGAATTTTAGGTTATGAGGTTTAAAACAAGATGTTGAGATATTTGAAGCTGCGTAGGGTGTATCATTTCAGATGTGCTGACCACAATGAAATTGAGGTTGAAGATTTCTATCAAGAGCAACTTGCAGCAGTATAATTGACGCTTATTCTGATTTTTCACTTTGTATGTTTTCGATTTGTGACGAAGCTGAACTCATAAAACAAACAATTATTTTCTTTTTCACTGTCGTCAATGATTAACAATCGATATTGCTTCATGTTGGCGGGTTGTAATATGGTAGTCATGCTACCCTCTTGGGGTCACTCACTGGCTATTTCAGTTGACTACTCCAACCTCGCCTCAATATTCAATTGGTGTGACCAAAAAGTTAAAAATAATTATCTTCCTGGTAGTAACCTCGTGTTGGGATGGGAATCACTTTTGTTTGAAATATTCTTAAAAGTAATTTTTTTTTTTTGCTTAATTTTAAACTTTTCATGTTTAATTGCTTATTCTTTAAATTCTTTTTTTTTTCTTTTAGCAGAAATCTCTTTGACTGGACGTTAACTTAGTTAAAACTTAGCAATCCACCCCTATGTTTTATTTTTTCTTAATTGGAGTAGATAGATCTAACTATCTCCCGGTTAGCACTCCACCTACGTCTATTGAACAGATGAAGATGCTCATCCCTTGTTTCCTGTTTAGGATGTGGTTTCCGGCTTTCTCTTTTCCAATCTTTTCACTTTTACGTAACCTCCTGCACATCAGTGGCGTTACCGCCTTCCTCAAAGTGATAAGATTAAAAAAATTGTCTGGATGATTTTTAAGCATTTTTTAACAAGAATTTTATAGTCGTTCCAAAATATTACGAATTTGGCATACGTTGAAACATCTTTTCCCGTACGATCACCGAAGTTAAGCAACGTGATTGGTTTGCACCTAGGTGGGTGAACATTTGTGAATGCCCGAGGATGTAAGCTTGGATGTGCTGGTGATGTAATCGAAAATGGCATGGAACTGTTAATAGGAAAACTGAGTTCCAGTTTGTGTTGGTTATATTCACTCCCGTCAGTGCCATACGTGATACTCTTTGGGCGATCATGCCTCGAAAGAGACATGACTGACTGGGCAGAAGATTATCCCGCAGTAGGTTACCATTGCTTTCTGCGGTAGACTGGTTGCCAGCCAAGTCTATAGAACCCAATCTGTCCTGTTATTTAACCCATAACTGGAAGGAAGAGTTGGATTAATACCTTTCCCAAGAGTATTTGCGCGTTAGTGAATGCAAGAAATTCAACTGGAATTCGAACTCGGCACCCCGGTGTCGCGTTCCGAGTCGATATCCACTGCACCAGAACACACATCCTATTCACTTACGTGCAAATAAACTGGACAAAAAGCATGACTCCACGTATTCTTCACCTAGCTATTGGTTAATTAGTAACTATTGTAACACAATCATCCTCCCGCTAACCAAAATCTCATCTCAAATAATTTCGAACATGAAATAAAACAGTTCCCACTAGTGTCAAGGACTCCTGCCAGTGGATAAATGTTGGTTGAATCTAGTGAATTAAACAGAAAAACACACAGAGTTGATTTAACAGTGAGCTATCTGGAAGAGGTTTGACACGTGTAACTAGAACAAATTATCCCGATGGACGAAATTAAATGTTCAGTTGAAAAATCCAGTCAGTTTAAGAAGGTGGAGCTTAAAACGGCCGAAACGTCGTGAATATGGCAACGAAGATAACAACAGGCTGAATAATGTAAATAGCGTAAATAATTACAATAGCTTATCACATAGGTATAGACAGCATGCAGATGGTAGACAAGTTGTAAAAAATCAAACCGGTCCAAAATTTCTTTATTTTCTCAGGCATTGAAAATGAACCTGCTCAATGTTTTGGTGAGTTTGAACAAAATGTTCTCAAATTTGCTAGTATATTTAAGTATTAAGATATGCATCATAGCGTGCAAAAAAACTCGCGGGATAACTCCGAAGACTACTGAGAAATGTTTGTTTTCGTATTATATTTGAGGTCAAATTCTACGAAATTTTCTTTAACATGGGGTTAACTATAAAAGCCATTAGAAATGAAATAAATTAGTAGCTAATGTATATTTTCTCATCTAAAGAAAAATTCATACCGTGATTTAGTGGAAGTAGACTGGTTACACTTTGAATATTTGCGTGACAGAAAGTCCTAACCTGTAATTTCACATTTATTTTGTATTGTAATAGACACGGCTTGTTAATACCAATATTTGTGAGTACTAACTCTGTAGAAAAAGTAAACATATGTCTGGAATATCAGTCAGTTGAGTGCCATACGTGATAGATACATAGATGTTCATGTCACTTCTTTCATGAAGATGTTGCCGCAATAGTTTGCCATTAACTTCTGTGGCAGACTGGCTTACATCCAAGGCTATAGTACCCAATCTTTTCTGATATTAAATTTATAGCTTGAGGGAGAAAAGATGGATTAATTTTTTCCCCAAGGGTATTTGTGCCTAAATGAATGCAACGAATTGGTATTCGAAATTGGCTCTCCGATTTTTCGTTCCGAGCCTATATACACTGCATTATCTGCAACGGACATTCTGGAATATATTCATTCATATTTAATATAACGAGAAGCTGATGCCCAGTCTTGCTGCATACGGGCATATCCGCTGAACATTTTACTTACACTCGGATTGTCTTTATCTTTATCAGAACGTTTCGGTCATTGTACCAGCCGGGCTTCATCAGATGTGTATATCAACCAAACGAATTTGGAACTGAATGCTGTTCTTATCTCACTTACGTGTCTTTTTTGTTCTTGGCTCAGTTATTTGCACTGTTGCCATTAATTTCTAATGATGGAACTTGCAATTACAATGACAGCAAACTTACAACCTATCGCTTGAAATAAAAGTAAACGGGCAATAATTCTCAACGTCCAGCTTTGTAGGAGTCCTATTCAGTTAAGTGTCATACATGATAGACAGATCATGTATCAAGACCCATCACTCTAAAAGATTTTTCTCTAGTATGTTACCTTTACTTACTGCGGTAGACTAGTTACCAATCAAGGCTATATGGCCTAATCTGTCCTGCTATTTAATCCACAGCTGGCAAAAGAAGACTTGGATTAATACATTTCCCAATGGTATTTATGCGTAAGTGAATGCATGAAATTTAACTGTAATTCGAAATCGGCACACCGATTTCTCGTTCCGTACTGATATCCACTTCACCACAACGCACATCAGTTTTTTCTGAAACTGAGACCCTGCAAAAGCGCGTGGGTCACTTAGTGGTTCTATACCATCAAAGGAGGAAGAAATTAAAAAAAAAAACTTAACAATAAGGTCAACCATCATAAGCATTATTCTTTCCTTCCCTCTTTCAAGGATGAGTTAAAAAATAGTTCTTGATCTGCTCGAAGAATCCCCTCCCACTCAGGTGTCATATTAGAAAAAAAAAACCTTAAAGCAACTATGTCACATAGAGCAAATGATAAAGGGCTTTGAGTCTCTTGGAAGTAATATCGAAAATGTCCTCTGTGAGAACTGAACTATTACAGTTCGTATATCAGATCGAAATTACACAATGGATGCATAATTTAGTTTTGCATGCAACTCTTATGTAAAAAAAAAAAATGACATATAAAAAAAATCACGGACTAAGAGGTGCCTTCCACACTTATCTATGCAAAATCTGTATACAGCCGTCAATGAATCATCTTAGTACGCAACATGGAGAAAATATCCCTTTAGTACGCAATGAACTAAAATTCGACTCAAAAAATCCAATATTCCAAAAACATAAATTTTAATATACTAAATTCTACACTGACAAATGAATAGTTATTTTTCTTTTGCTATTGAATCAAAGTAGCACGAAAACAATTCATGAAAAACCTCCATGACATAACACCATTCGCAATAAATAAAATAGCTCGTCCCATAGACCAAACACAGACATAAAGAATAAAAATCCAATCCCATCCAAATCTTTAATACACTAGACTATTTTCCCTTAGCTATAAAACTAACCAGCCTGCTGCTCATTGTAATTTCCCTCACTGAAGCATTTCAATTTTGTTATATTTGTTGCTACGTTAAAAAATATCACATACAGATATATCAGCATTTCTGAAAAAAAAAATATCACCTTGCCATGTCCAGTTTTGACCAATGCAAAAATGTTATGAAATGTACAAAGCAAATGACTTTTCCTGCTTCTTTTGAAATTGAAAGTTTACAAGTTACGCTAGGATAATTTAAGCTGGAGTTAATTTGAAGCGACCTATTGATGGAGAAGGCTATGCTTCATTGATATTAAGTCAATTAAGGTTAGAAAACTTTTGTCATGTAGAGAGGAAAGAGTTAATACGTATGTGCTTCTACATAAGGAGCTTAAGTAGACCACGTTCAGAATATGTGAGCATGGGGGTAGTTTTAAGAAAAATTGTAACTTACTTAGAATCAAAAATAGCGAGTTGCAAATTCTGAGAAAAAATCAGAACAGAAAGCTGGAAAAACTTGACACTTTCTGGACAGACTGAAGTGATAGGGAAAAGTCAAAGGGAAATATAGAAAAAAATTAATATTTTTCTAATTAACAGAACAGACTGGGATGGATAGAAATGGGATAAATATTTAGATCTACAAAAAATGTAAAGTTATGGCGGGTTCTCGTTCATATCCTCACGTAAATTATGTTTCTGCATAGACATAGCACAATAAAGACAAAAGCATTACAAATTCATAAATTTCATTTTGCAGATGATCAATATCACGCCAACAGGATAATCTAGATTGGAGTGGGAGATATTTGACAAAGAAATGTCCAGATCTAAAATGATTAAATCGTCATTTTCTGATGATTATACTTTCATTAAAGAAATTATTATGTCATTTCCGTTGTGACAAATACCAAAATATATGTATCGCGTAATAATTTACTGCACATATTAAAAAGCAGTATTATTAAAACGGGCGACGGAATGTTTTATTTCAAATTGATTTATAAATATTAACTTTAACTTGTGTATGTATATATATATATATATGTATATATATATATATATAATGTCATAAATTGAATTTGCTCAGCTGCTGGCGTGTTTATAAACTGCATATATATAACATTAAAATCTCCTCCTCTATCTGAGCCGATAGCTTAGAGGTAGGCTCTTTGATGCCAAATCGGTCGAGTTTTGATCTCGGTTCGAAGCAATCAGATGTCTAGCCACGCTGATGATCTGGGATACGGCGAAACTGGATTTATGTGGATGAAGATGGGTTGAAAGTAAATGAAAAATCAGTAAATATCCAACCTTTTCAAAATTCAGATCAGTGAATATACTTCTGATCATACGAGCATATATATATATATATATATATATATATATATTAATTAATCCCGAGTAAGAATTTAGAAATTCTTTTGTAAATGGCAGAGGATGAGGGTGAACAGGACGACAGGTGAACCTATGGAAATACAGAACTATAAATGAGATAAGTGTTATATAAATTCATACAATTAAACGTCAGGTAAACAAGTTGAAATTTCTATATAGACATGAACAATCTTAGTTAAATTTTGCCAATTATATTTTTGTGTTTACTCTTAAAGATGAATATTACTGTAAAATAGAACACTGCCAAATCCTAGGAGTCGTTTTCTTCCCAATCAGAGATAAATTTGGTTCTCTTCGAAATGCACAAGAAATTAAAATCTTTATCTTTCCTTTTGATCGTTAGTAAATTAATCCACAGCAAAGGAGAAAAAATTATCAGCTCATTGTGTGAATGCACAGAATTTCAATCGATCTTAAATCAATGCCGTTCTTGTCTGGCCGTAAATCGGGTTCTGAATCAATTCATTCTAGGCTGATAGTTATAGCTACGCCTACTCAAACTGGATGTTTCACGTTTTTAAACTAGGTATCACGTATACGTTTTTTTTTTTTTTTTTTTAATGTTCATTTCACCCAAAGGAAGAATATTGTCACTAGTGCTCCGGGGTTTCGAATGAAAAGAGATGGAAGACAAACGAGAACAGTGCAGATGTTGTAAAAATGGTGAGAGAGGATATAAAGTCATAGCGAGATGGCAATTGATGTGGCTTATAAACTTTCGGGTATTGTAGCTATATGGAAAGCAAGCGTGGAGAACTGCGTTCCACAGGACGGAATGGGGAAAGAAAGAAACCGTTAGAATAGAATTCAGTTACATTTCACTAATTTGAGGGTAAAAGGGTGGGACTTAGTCGCCAATATAGCCGCACGTTTAAATTCATGAGTGAGAACAACCAGAGACTGAATCTCGTCAGAGAAGAAGCCGTGAAAATACTGGTAGAAAAGACAGAGGGAAGCCACATCCCGTCGATGAGTAAGTGGCAGAGGGCGAGCAGCCAAATCGCGACCAATTACATTGCAGAACTACCCTTGATTTTCTTTTTTTTTTTTTTTTTTTTTTGAGAGACTGAGATGAACAACATGAGCACATGATATGATATGATAGCAGTATTCAATGCACAAACGAATGGTAAATTTATAAATGTGCAATTGACCGAAGGATCAAATCATTCAAGTTCCCTTGACATTTTCCTCCCCAAAAAATTTACCATCCTCTCAAAAGAGATTTATTACCTGGTGGATAGAAACAGAAGAGTACTGGATCGTTATAAGAATTTACATTCTGCTATTTACCACTATCAATAATATGAACTCTTAATTTTGGCAGGTATTTTACATACTTAGATTTCTTTTTAACAATTTTAACTACAAAACTACATGCATTTTCTCAATGAACATTTTTCTTCTCAGATATGTGATAGTGTTCATTTAACAGATTACACTTATTTTTCTTAAAATTTTCTCATTCTGTTAATTTTTTGCTATAAACGAATCATTTTATCTGTCTTAATATTGTTTCAAAGTCCTGATATTTAAATTGTGGGGACTTTGGACGTATTTGGCACAAGTCCACTTTACCTAGCATCACCGAGGCCCCACCAGTTGTAAAAAAGAGTATCTAGTGAAGCTACTTTTTCTTTCTGATATTAAATTTACTAGATCTAATGTAAACTTCGTGGTTAAGTGTCTTAGAAATTAGCAATTCCACATTGTGAAGTTCCTTGATATTAGAGGGTAATTTTGAGTATGATTATCGTTAAATGGGTTGTGAAAATCATCGGCTATTTGCAAAAATCATTGTCTTAAAATATTTGAAGTATTAATTTTTTTAAATTCAAAACTTCTATATTTTTCTACTATTTCAAAATTCATTTAAAAAAATTTATCGAAGCAAGAAATTTATCTGTCGTCTAGTGTGAATAGTTTCTCAATTGCGAATCAGCTACACACTAATCTGCTAAAATTTAATGTTGTGTCAATTGCTATCTACTGTCCTCTTGATTTATTAGTTCTTGCTCCTTATCTATGATTTTGTTTCTAACTCCTACACACCCATTTACCCACCTGTGACTCAGTTGCTCTACTGTCTTACTTGGGGTGAATACAATTTGTACTTTGCCAACTACACATTTAGGACAAATATATAAGGGGAGTAATCGATTTAGAAAGGAATAAAACATAGTGTAATTCAAATACTCAGACAAGCATATGACAAAACGTGAAACCCATCAAGACAAGATGACAGCGACATTAAGATTGTTAGGATTTTTTATCAATAGTCTGCTTATGGACAGAAAAAAACTGAATACTCTAGCATGTTATGTTATCAGTGTATTTGTGGCAGAAAAATGTGGATAGTAAGGCGAAAGCAAAAAGACACATTTTTCAGTAGTGTTGTCTTGATAAATCGAGTTCATCTTAGTAAATATATTCGTAACTCTTATTAGAGCTTTGATTTCGAATCCAGTCTGATGCACACTACCGGCCATAATTTTTAGGCAACCCCAGTTTTTTAAAAGAAATTATGTATGTCATACTATTTTTAGTAATATTGCTAAGTGGATAATTCCAAATGAAAATCGAATGTTTCTTTTGTTATTATTAGTTTGCAGAATTTTACAAGGCAATGAAACAAAGATGAACTCGTCCGAATCACCTTAAATTTTCTTCATTCTTTCATTGATGAAACTACAATATAAATAATTATTAAATATTTATAAATTCATTTGATGCACAGGTTATTGTGCAGAATTAATTAAAGAAACAGTTCACTTTCATTTACAATTATTCACTTGGCAATAAATACTAAAACATAGTATGAAATACATCATTTATTTTAAAACAATGGGGTTACCTTATAATTATGACCGGTAGTATAGGTGAACAGATTTTAAACTTTAATGACTGTTACTGCAGGTTTTTTCTTTTTTATAAGTAATTTTTTATATAATTAAAATATTGTATGTTCTTTTTAAGGCTAAAATTATTCAATATCAAAGTAAATATATAAAAGTAGACGTGAAATCTGAGGTCAAGATAGTGGCCACAATTTTACATGCTTGAACTTTTTTGTGTTTATTTTTTGTTGGGTAAGATATTTAATTGCCAATTACACGACTGTACGGTAGATAAAAAGTGTTTATATTATACCAGAGGAATGTGCAGTATAACATAACAATTACACTGTGGATAGAAGATTGTTGGAGTATTTAAAATTCGTATCACATATACATAAATTTTGGTGCAGAAGTTAAACATCTTCGAAGCCGTTTAACAGATGAAGAAAAATACAACATCAATATCCGAACAAACATTGAAGAAGCAATAGAAACATACCAAAAGTTAAGGGACTGAGAAACGGAAAAACTTCGGGAGAAACAGTATTAGATTGCTATGTGATATCCATCCTATTGTATAGCAGTAAATTTTGGACAATCGTTCCACCAATAAAGAAAAAAAAGCATACAGAAGAAGCAGACTTTTTTTTTTTTTTTACAGAAGTATACTGGAATTTCTGAAAACGAGGCTAGTAAGTAAAAAGTTTGTATTGAACAGAATGGAACAAAGAAATTTGAAATGCTTTGCGCAAAATGAAGAAATAGTTAGGGACACTTAACTCTCACGGGTCATATTGAGGGCAACAAAGGAAAGGTATCGAGTCACTTATTCAATGGGTTTGTGCAAGTAGAGGGCGAAACTGGTGTTGGGAACATTAGCAAGGTTAGAACTACTGCTGAGAGGTAAAAGGTTGTGCTTACGTTATCGACTATCTTCTGGAGGAATGCGATACATAGAATAATTTAAGCAAATGTGTGTATATATATATATATATATATATATATATATATATATATATAAAAACCAAAAGCCGTGGTGGAATCAGCTGAAGACACGCTAAAAGACACATCGAAATCACGACACAATTTTGACCAAGGATAGACAAATGACAAGGAAAACAACCTAAAGACAATGTCCTATCTACTCAGTAAAATAAATTGAACAACGCCTATATTATAGACAGTAAAAAATGGTTCAGTCCATTAACTCCCATCGAAGTTTGGACAGAATCGTAACCCGAGTTTCCCGCCCACGGCAACTTCAGCAAATTATTTTTATTATGTGTGTATATATATATATATATATATATATATATAAAAATGAGAGAGAGCTCACTTCATTTTGTATGTTTGCATAGACTTGCATATGCCGCGAAAATACTTCTCTGAAAGTAAAATTGATATATAAAGACAAAGATGTACTTTCCTTTTGAAAATAAGCAGAATTTCTGAGTACTTGTTGCAGTTATTCATTACTTCAATCTCTACCTGCATAGTAATGAGAAATAATTACCTGTATAATTGATGCAATTTTACCTACTCATACATAAATAACATGGATTACAAGGCACTGTTGGCAGGTAAGTATAATCAGAGTATGAAAAATGGTGACATCCAAATCTAATGTTGAAACTAACACTAATCACCATTCATAGGGAAATTATTGGGAAGTAATCTAGTGTGTGTTGACGTTTCTCTCCGAGATTAGCTTCACCTTAGTTTGTTTGCTGGAATTCTTCAGAATGCTTGAAGAAAAGTAGCAGATGAAAGAATAAGATCTGTGCAAGTCTGTATTTTTGGATTTGTTTAGATTAGTGAGAGAATGTTACCTGAGTTAACTATATTTCTGAGAAAAAGGAAGAACTTCGCAATCTGAAGCGAGCAAAGCTGAAACTAATTCAAATATTAACATGACAAACGAAAAGATTTTCTGGTTAAAATAGAATTACCTTAATATGCATTTTAATATTTTACTTAATACAGAGTGCGGAAGAAATAACCTCAATTTCCGTATAGCTGCCTGCTCATTTATCCCTCGCTATCTGAAATTTAATTTAAAAAAATAAAGTTCTGTCATTTAAAATGGCATAAAGTACTCTTCCAATCCTCATGTGAGTTTTTAAACACTCTTTTAAGAGATTTTTTTTTTTTCATACAAATGCTTTGTCACAGGTGGGGAACTTATGTGACCCGGTATTTTATAACATTTCTGCTTCAAGCTGAAGCTTCTCTACCGGGTGCTATTCTTCCCCATTGAATTTGAGCATTGGTATTTTCTTTTTGATTGTTGTTCTTTGTTATATTTACGGATATTTTAACTTGGTCTGGTAGGTTACCATCCCCGGCACCCCATGTTGAATTTGGTTGGTGCATGTATGATAGGCTACACACTTACTATCTTAGATTGCCTGCACGTATAATTCTTAATTTTGCACACTAGAGTGTCCGACCACTTGCTGATTACATGAATATTCACGCAATTGGCAGACGCAGTCGGTCTCTACCTACTTGAAAATTTTCAAAATATATTAATGCTCTACCATTAAAAAATGACAGAACACTTGTTTTTCCGTGTGCTATCTTTAGCAAATTCTTATAGGCGCTGATTATTCTTATATATCATTTCATTTACTTTGGCAGAAAAAACATTTTTATTTAGGCGAATAAAAAAAACACCACTAAGAACCTAACTCCTTGAAAATGGATAGTGATTGAAAGAGCTTAGGCCAATGCAAATTAGGGAAAAATCTAAGACAGATGGAAAACAACGAAAAAAAAATCTTGTTTTCCGTATTTAATGAAAGACATAAAATAAATACATTTATACATCTACATTGATGGTTCGATTTAGAGAAAACAAGTGGGGAGTTGATATTCTCTATCATTGAAAGAATTTATGATTAATTTAGCTGAACAATGGATAAATATTCCTCTGGAAAAAATTGGAACTTTCTAAGAATAGATCTCAGGCAGAATTCAAGCTATAATTACTTTCAATGATATATCTATTCTTTTGTCCAACCCATTTCTGTCTGAGTGTGTAAATAATATACATAAATATAAGAGAGAGAAACATTAGTAAATACCAATTATTTCCCGTTGTTTCACAAATCAAGTCAACAAACTTATCAATACATACATTTTTATATGCATAATACTGTCCTCAAGTTATCCACATTTTGGTAGGAAGTTATAATTTCTAGGCTTCATCAAATATCTCGATTCAGCTAAGCTACTGGGAATTGCAAATTGAACGATTTATTTAATTCATGGGGTTGGTAGATTGTTCTCGTTCCACTGCCTGCATGTAGGGTTGTCACGCCTATTTCTTATAGAGATATAAAATTCTTGACCCAGAAATTTATATAAATAATGTGACCACTTCTAAAGCAAAGATAGGATATATTAAACCCCGGATATATTAGATAATCTTATTTTCCCTTGTGCATAGACGTAGTAGTACTAGTACATGTGGATATATCACAATCTGTGTAATTCTTTCAATTTTCTGTGTTATCGCCTCATACCGAACTATCAGCGCCATTTTATTCTAGATTAAAATTCTTTATATTTTTTCCCCCAAAATAGAATCACCTTTTGAAAAGGAGGATATTTGCGAACATCGCTAAAATGGAAGTGAATGCGAGGAGGCAGATGCTGGCGATAGTGAATTAAAACTTATGAAAACCTTTTGTAATGCGGCTGAAACGATGAGTAAGTGATTTAGAATGTTTTAAATTGTCAGTTTAGCCATTATCTTAAGTACGGTTTTGTGGGATTGATTTTAAATTAATTCATATTAAACATTTTCAGACGTACCGGAATATTTCATATAACTTACAATATTTACGTATACCGGACAATGTTCTTAAGAGTTTTGGCCAAAAATAGGACAGTTATCTAAATTACATGTCCATCAAAACGTCCATTTTATATTTCTTGGATAAATCGATAGATGACTTTCTCAAATAAGAAACATACATACGAAAGAATTTAACGTTTGTAAAATATTTTATATAGATTGATTAGTTTTATGGTTTAGGTTTAATAATTTGAGATAATAATGGATTATGTTTTACTAATTAACCCACAGATGGAGAGAGAGAGAACGAGAACTAAATTTAACTAATCAAACCAGAATTAGAAATCTTCTATTAACAATTCCGAGCTATTTTCAATTACACGATCTGGACATCCAAGTTTATAGTACCTGATAGTCACAAGCGTTCACCTATCAAGACTAAGTTGGATGTTACTTAATTTTGGCCATTCTAAGGTAACCGGAATTTGAACGTGACTTTTGTAAGCTTATATCGTTAATGATATGAGATTTCTATATACAAAAACGGTGCAAAATCCATTGTTTGATCGTGACTACTTTAAAAGATAGGTTTTATTTGCTCTCTCTACTAACAGGCAAATCTACCGAAAATATTGTGGAAGTACTAATATTTTGATCCCCCGTATATCGCAGTCCAGGTCGGTTGGAGTCAACGACACGGCGACTGCATAATTTTAGAAATATAAAAAATACGGTAAGCTGATCCTAAATTATGTCTTATATTTTGAGACTTGTGCAAACCAAAACTAACCTAACCTATCTTTAAAATTGTAATTATATTTCTCATTGTATGTGTTTCTTGCCGAATAAAACTATCTAGTCGTTATTCATCTCGTGCAAACCAAACATATTTGGTCTTCAGGAAAAACAAATCTACATCTATTTTTTGACTCTCATGCAATCCAAACATATCTACATTTCACATCGTATAAAGAATACGGCATTAAATAACCTGGAACATTTCATAATGAGGTAGAGAAAAAAAACGTTGCTAATAATAATAATAGTAAGAATGAGTAGTATAATGCTTGTTTAGCGGCATATCAACTCACTATGGGTCATTTAATGCAGAAATTTCTTGTGAGCATCAGTAACTTCTTTGACAAAATATATTCCTGTTAATATATTTACTTAGATAAACATACTTTTACTACGAAAATATTTGCTGGTAATTTTACTATATTTTTTATACATTCATAGTGTTTTGACCACAGTATTCAGGTTAACTGTGCGTTTTGGTGCAATGGGTATCGACTCTGGACGAGAAATTGAGGAGCCGAGTTTGAATTCCAGTTGAATTAATTGCGTTCTCTTAAGCGCAAATAATCTTGGGAAAAGTATTAATTCGTTTCTCTTTTCCAGTTAGGGGTCAAATAAAAGAACAGATTGTGTTATATAGCCTTGGTTGGCAACCTACTGCGAGATAATCTTCTGCTCGGTCATGTCTCTTTCGAGACCTGATCGCCCAAGCGTTGTATCACGTATAGCACTTAACTGACTGACTGATTTACCCAAAGCTGCGACACTAACAAATGCTACCACCTGGGGTCAGGGTGAAACCAGGAAACACTAATTTTGTTATTCTCAATACAGGTACCATAAAATAGGTGATAATTTTTGCGGTTTAGGTGTAACAATGTTTCTGGATATATCTATCATTCTGGATATATACCCGTTTGATTCTATGATCAAATTTCTCCATATGCAGAATATAGTTACTTGTATGTTGTTGTACATACATAAGAAAGAACTGGAATATTGGAGTAAGTATATTTTCTCGTGCGTAATTTTAAATTGAACAGCTCAGAAACTACAGAAGAACGAGGCAAAATCCGGTTGAAGAACATTACATTCGAACAAAAGATTCTATTTGGAGTGGAAGCTTTGCAACTGGTGACATCATAAAAGCCAACGTAAGAAGTATTGATCAACACTCTCCTTACCGCTTTTGACAGTGGAGAGAAAAGTATCCAAGACTTACCTACAAAGAGAAGGGAAAATATGTAAGAATTCGTCTGGTTTTCAATGACAATTCTTTTGCATCGATCACATTCGCCATTTTTTTTTTTTTATGAAATGTTTATAGCAAAAACACACCAATGCTGGTACTTTAATAAATCCATTAAAATTCCAAAAATATTAATTTAAAAAGTATAAACCAGAAAAATATACAAATATTTATATCTAGTTCATGCTCAATATAATCCTAATGCAATTCTATAACACTGTATGAAAACAAAACTACAAAAGACATATTTCATACCAAGACTTAACGGAAGATGCATCTAATTTATTTTACGACCCTTTCTACATATTTACGTAGATATTTAGTTACAATATTCATTAAATGTTACTCAACTCTAAACAAAATTTTATTCCATCTGTTACCTTCCCCTTTTGTTATGGTCATGTCCCAGCGTTTGCTCGTCCCTTAATCACTTATATCATTGGAGTTTTTATCTTGTTGATTTCCCCGAAATTGTTTATTGGGGAATATTTTGATGAGCAAGATTTCCTGGTTCCACAAACCCAAGTAGTTTAGTTAAGATCCTCTACAATACGTATACAGGAGCAAACACTCATCACTTAAGTATTCTATTGGTATTGCTTTGTGGAATTCTATGGTCAACCGTTAAATAAGTAAAGTTTCTCTAAAATGACTTACATTTTTATTGGATGAACAAATATGAGAATTTCATCTTTTTTTTAATGATGGTGACCTTCAAGTTTTCTTTGCAACCAATTTTTAAATTTAGATTTTTGAGGCACATAAATCTATAATGCATACGAATTCGCACGAGAAACTAGATTGGCAGCTAGCTCCCATCCTTTTACAGTGAAACCGATAAAATGTAACCGCAACTTCTACTCCAACAGTTTCTTTTCTCGCAATTCCCAGCTGTGGAATTCTCTTCCACACGATTGCTTCCCCGACGGCTACAATCTCCAGGAGTTTAAATGTAAGGTCAATAGACACCTCCTAACACGCTAACTTGCATCTATTCTCTCAAACACTCTCACCATCTAACCAACCCTCATTCTCGGTACCCTTTCTATTTCCCTCCTAACATTTCCTATATCTAACCATCCTTTCCCATCTGCCCCTCGACCCTATCTAACCCCTGCGCTACAGTGGCAGTGGAATGCCTTGCTTGGAGTGAAACGATTAAAAAAAATATTGACTCGTATTATTTGAGTATAATGAAGTTCCTTATACAATTATTTCAAGAATTAAAGTTTTTTCCAAGAAAGTATTAACAACACTTAACAGATCATCTATGTGTCCTATCCTTTTGGGACGTAGGCGATCATGACTTTCCACT
Source organism: Ascarosepion bandense (assembly GCA_037127315.1). Classification (NCBI taxonomy): domain Eukaryota; kingdom Metazoa; phylum Mollusca; class Cephalopoda; order Sepiida; family Sepiidae; genus Ascarosepion; species Ascarosepion bandense. Next base: position 1,099,627 of record JBBBDQ010000931.1, read on the forward strand.
GGTGGCTCTTAGCACGCTTTCTCCTGTTACTACACGCAATCCTCGTTCCGTCGTCCACCTGATCAGGTTCTTCAAATATGTTATACCCCTGTCTCTTTTTTGCCTCTGTCTGGCCTGTTAGTATCGAGGAACGAGGGCTTGGAGAAAAGCCCTCGTTTCTCATTGCATGTGCCATGAACCTCAGTATTAATTTCTTTTTCGTTTCCATCCTTTCAAAAACCTCATCATTGCTCACATGCTCGATCCCGGATATTCGTAGCATCCTTCTGGAGAACCAGATTTCAGTTGCTTCAGGTTTTTCTTTCATCTTCGATGATATTTTCCAGCATTCACTGCTATATTGAAGAACTGACATCACATAGCAACCCAGTACTCTCTTCTTTGTTTCTAGCGAAATTGCCATGTTTCTTACCACTAATCTCTTACTTCGACTTTTTGTAGACTGTGCATCATTATTCTCGTATTAATTTAATGAGCCTACCATTTTATGCTTGCTCAAGGCATGTAGGTATAGAGTGCTTGAAGATTTTGTCCCGTAATAAGTTGCCTATTATTTCTGCGGTAGATTGGTTGCCACCCAAATCTATAGAACCAAGTTTGACCTGCTATTTGCTGAGAAAGAAGAAATGAATCATTTTTTTCTAAGCACGGAAAGGAATGTGCCTTGTGATGCAGCGGATATCGACTCGGAACGATACATCAGGGAGCCGAGTTCGAAATCCACTTGAATTCCTTGCATTCACGTACGCTCAGATACCCTTGGGAAATTTATTAATCCGTCACTTACCTCCAGTTATGGGGTAAATAACGGGACACATTGGGTTCCATAGCTTTGTCTAGCAACCAGTCTACCGCAGAAAGTAATGGCAACCTACTGCGGATAATGTTCAGCTCCGTCAGTCATGTCTCTTTCGGGACCTAATTGCCTAAGCGTGTATCACTTATGGCACTTTACTGACTGACTGAAATGAATGTAATCAATTCGTACTCGTCTCTCAGATTTCTCAATTTGAGACGCTATTCATTACTCCACATTGCCTTCTGATATTAACTAATATAATAATGAATCATCGGATATTTTTCCATTTTCTAAGTTTTCTATATATACGTTTTCTGAAATCAAGCTCTAACATGAATTTGTTCACTACATATTTTGTAAACCGAACGTGTAACTTAAAATCCTGGTCAATTAATATTTCTTGGTTATTTTCTGCTAAATGTACTATTTCAATCACTTCCAGTTATATATATATATATATATATATATATATATATATATATATATATATATATATATATTGTAAGAATGTGATAGAACACGTAGATATTTAAACCCACTTTTCAAGCATTTAATGTTATCACCAGAGGAGAAGCACTTGTGCACTGAAACACGAGAATTTTTGTGTAGTGATACTATGCTTTTAGAAACCATTGTAACATATTACTATATATATATATATATATATATATATATATATATATATATATACTCTTTAAATTCAAATACAACTTAGAGGGGAAATAGCCATTTTTGACATGTCATTTTAAGACATGCATTCTAAGCCCAGAGGTTTGCTCCAGTAAAATGGGTTGGGAGATATTGTTTTTAATAGGGTTATGTGTGTTTGTTTTACAATAATCTGTTCTAGTTCTCTCATTATCTTATTGGTTTTGAGTTTAAAATCATCAAAGAAAGTGGCGTAATTTTCTTTAATCCAAATACTTTTTATCTCCTCTGTGATCATTCTCGTGGGGGAGGGGATAAACTGCGAAGAAAAACTTCATTCAGTTGTTATCATTGTAATTGAGGTTATAAAATCACAACGATTATATTAATGCAACTATTTGACATAGGATGATGTAACTCAACATTGGATGGTGTAGCATTTTCTTCTAATCATTTCACCCCAAAGGGGGAAATGTAACTAACACGCAGCGAGATAAAGGGAGTGAAAATAAGATTAAGAATATAGAGGATTGGTCATGAAAAGAAAATGAAGACAAGATGGTGATTGAAATTGCCTTTACATTTTTGATGATTGCAGTTACAAGGATACAAGTAAATAAATGAAGTTCCTCAGGTGGGATGTTCAAGAAAAATATAAAATGTGGCTGTTGCATTTAGCCATTTTATCAGTGAAGGATGTTTAGATAAAATGTCTTTGCAAACTTAGATATGGTAGCGAGACAACACTCCACAAGAAAATCATGAAAATTAACATATAATAGAGGAATATAAAGCAATTCATGATTGCTTGCACCTTGAAATGACACGAATTGATATACAATATTTCTCATTACTATAAATCTTAATTCTTATAAGTCTGTACCATGATATATGGATCCACTGTTAATGAAATATACATCCAGCAGACATAGATGGTCGAACAATGAATTTCAATAATTCCTCAAGACTACGTTTAATATAACCATAACGAATACAAATGAGGAGAACGTATACTACATTATGTTCCCAGCCGGACATTGTGTGTGAAGGAAAGTTGAACTGGACAAATTCTGGCTGCTCGAAATATGATAACCAAAATTTCTTCTTAAAACGTCCAATATAACCGTGAACTGTGATCCTGGGTATTACGATAAACTGTATCTGGGAGGTTGTCAGAACGATGGAACCACTTAATTGCTGTTCTCATGTACATCCAGATGCGAAGTGGTAGCACTTGTTAGGATCTCAGGAATGGGCAAAAATGTAACCAACAAACAAGGGTAAAAAACTATGAAATTATAAAATACACTTTTATAGTACAAGTTCCAGAAATACATTTTTGAAGAAAATATTATCAGCAATACAATTATCAAGTAAACACCTGACAAAAATACGCCAATGAAAACTGATCTATAAATTTATTTCTTACAAAGAATATATAATCTATTCATACAAATCTATTGTAAAAAAAAAAACTTGTCGGCATTAAATAACCACATTGAGGTTGATATGCCGTAAGGCAAACTAAACAAATGAGAATTCGTACTACATTTTGAACCCCTCCCGATGTTCAGTGTGTGAAAGGAAGTTGAACTGAATTAATTCTCGGTGCTCGAACAGTGAATGCTAAATGTTTCCTTCTAAGTAAATGACAATTACATTCTTCGGAATTCTTTTGTGTCGTGTCCTTTCAGGGCGTAGGTATCAGACTTCCACTTTTTTCTATTCCTTGTCGCTCTTAACCCATTTCCCTTTGGTATCTCTCTCAAACGCCGCTCCGCCATCCACTTGCTAAGGGTCTTCAAGTATAAATAACATTCCCTTCTTCTGCCTCTCTTTCTCGCTATCCATCCCGTGATTATTAGATTCACCAAGCATTCCTTCCTCATGCCTTTCAGATCTCAATTGTCTCATTCTGATAATAAATGTAAGTTTTCTTTTTGTTTGCTTCATCTCCAAAACCTTGTTTCACGCATGTTCGGTCCATGGTATATCATCGTCTATTGCATATTTTATCAGCCTTTTACATTTGACATGTACTACTTTTTTACTTATTCACTTTGCATTGCTTTTACGCATTTATTTGCTATTGTTCACTTCTTGCTTTCTCTTATCAAACAATTTTAAAAGATTCCCTTCATTCTTTCATACATTTTCAATTTATATATCCTCCGTCACATTTTCTTTTACTCTTATTTTTTTCTTACATTTTCATTTTCTTCCGTGTACTTTTCTTTGTGAAATGTGCTTTTCATTCGCTTACTCTAATTTGTTAACAAACAGCAACAATGGGCACAAAACTTCAAAAGAAATTTCTTCCCATTTTGATGCCATCCAACGTCATTCATTCTTCTGCAAAACGGAAAACAAACCTGAACTTCGTATTTTGTGTGTTTCAGTTCTCATTGCCTGAATTCAATCAGCCTTTCCTTAAAAAAAAAGCCCCGAGTATTTTCGCATACATTTTTAACAAAAATATTTCTTTTTCCAACGAGGGCAAATAATTCCCTTTTTTCTATGAAAGCGTTTAAGTCTAAAAAGAGACAGCGATTTTCTTTTGACTCTTTTTATTACAAGCTTATACTTAAAATTAAAACATCAATTTTAGGGTCAACTTTTCAGGTCTTGTCTTTTTACATTGAGCCTAAATATACATCTTTTTTTGTTCGTATTTTATTATTTAGAATATTTCGATCTTTAAATCCACTGAAATTTTTTTATAAAGGTAAATATATAAGATATATTCACCAATATCTATACATATCTTTTAAATAAGGCAGTTCCAGAGCAATGTTTTTATTTGCAAGACTTATTCATGTGATCATTAGTCAAGTGCCATACGTGATACACGCTTTTAAGACATGACTGATTAGGCAGAAGAATTTCCCTCAGAAAGTTATTACCATCTGCTGTAAACTGGTTGCCAACCATAGTTATAGATCCCAAACTGTTCTGTTATTTAAGCCATAGCTGGAGAGAAAAGACTGTGTATTACCTTTTCCAAGGTTATTTGTGTGTAACTGAATGCAAGGAATTGTTACAATCTGAGCTCTGTTCTCCGATTGTTCGTCTCGATCCGTTATACACTGCACCACAATGCACATCCTGTGATCATAATACTCTTACGGATTTTTAGCTGGCAAATAAAGCTCTTCAGATAACACCGTTTTCTTGCGTGCAAAACCAAAAGTTTAGGATTGTAATGCAAACTGATAATCGAAGCTGAATTATTGATCTTCAAGAGAAACTAGCTAACGCTCAGTATGCAACAGATGCATTCGACATATGTGATTTTTTTCTTTACATTAGTGAGCGTCGCAAAGGGTCACCCCATTCTTATTCAGTCACAAGAGAATATTCTCTTCCGAAAGCGAAATTCCTCTCTTGATTTCTATTTGACGATATATTATATAGATAAATGGCGCACATTTCTAATTTTATCATAAGACGTAAAGTCGATGTGATCTTATCTTATTTTAGTGACATTTTAAAACAACTCGAATTTGCCACTCATTGACATTAAATTAGACCCCAGTTATATTATCCTGTCAGTATGCCTCTAGCCTAAGATTTTATCAATGTTTTTCTCGGGTTTTTCGTTTGTTTTCTCCTGTTATATATATATATATATATATATATATATGATCGAGCTAGCTTTTTAATCCTGTGTATAAAATGTGATACGTTGGAACATATCCACTTAGACCAGAATATATACCATCATTTCCCGGATATTAAGATGTAGGTCATCTTGATAACTACAATGATTATGACATCTATAAGGAAAAGATAAAAATCTAGCATTTCAACAAATCAATATCAGCTTCTTTTATAAAATAAATGATTTTTTATACATTACAGTACGATTTTTTAAAATTTACTCAGCAGCTCTATTAACCGAAAAATGTTAGCTTCTTTTAAGCACAATTTTGTTTCGCTATATGCGAGTACTTATCCACTATTATATACTTATAGAATAGCGTCAATACTAACATTCTATATAGGAAACAGATATCAGTAATAGAACTGACTATAAACGTATCTCATAGGTCACTTTTAGACAAGGCGATTTTAAACCCCATGGTATTGAAACTATGCAAGATTGTATTCTGGTACGTGTTAATTTGAGCTGCTACACCGGACTTAATTTTTCCATCAGAATACTGCATGGAATTTATTTCTTAATATCCGCTGAATTTTTAGTATGCTATAGAGAAATCGTGTTTCTTCATCTGTATATATTTCAGTATATAACCGTTGGTTCATTTGCATTTTATACTTTGCCTTACATTCTACATATTTCATTTTGACGAGCCTACAATTAATAATTTATAGAAGCAAAAGTTTTGCAACTTAATTCTAACTTAGATAATTTTACTTAGTTACTAACTAGGAAGTCATTTAAGGTACTTGATTCATTGGTGAATTTGTCTAACCATTTTAGTCTAAGCAAATAAATTCACTAAGACTCAAGGGTTTACTTAGTGTGAAAGAATGAAGAAAAATCACCTTCAGGAGATAAAAAAACAAATTAAAAAGACGGGAGATAACGATTGACACTGAATTTGAATTTTTGAAGATCAAAATTAACTGGAAAGTGACTGTTGCGAAATAGGAATTCTTTGTAGAGAATTATGGTTACATATTAACATCTTCAAATATAAAATGAGCACAATTTGTCATTTTAGTAATGAATTTAAATTAGAAAATTGAAGGACTAAACAAGGAATAATTTTTTACAATCATATCGCCCCCAGCAAGGCAGATTACTGCCACTGGTTCGCAAGAGGTTACATAAAAAGAAAGATATGAGAAAGTGACAGGTTATAGGGCGTGTCAGAAAATGAGTAAGAGAAGTTTGAGAATACTGATGAGTGGAGTAGATGGAGAAAAAGCATGAAAGAAAGAATGCAAGTCGGTGAGAAAAAAGATGACTACTGACTTTACATTTAAATTCTTAGAGATTGTAGCTGTCGGGGAAGCAAGTAAACGGAAGGAAATTCAATAGGCGAGAAGTGCGAGAAAAGAAGCTGATGGAGTAGAATTTGCGTTTACATTTTATTGGTTTCACAGTAAGAGGCTAAAACCTCGTTGCTAATATTTTGGCTCGAGGAAATTCATATATATGGGGCACCATTGAGCTAAGTTCATCGGAGCAGAAGCCGTGAAAGTATTTGTAGAAGAGACACAGGAAAGCCACATTGAGCCGGTGAGAATGTGACTGTATCTGAGCTGCCAGGTCGGAATCGATCACATTATTGATGGATTTTGTCAAGAAGCCTTAGGTGGATAGCAGGAGCTCCCTACTAGATATGGCAGCAGTATTCAATGCACGGGCGGATAAGTGTGGCAAAATGTCAAAAGAGGGAATAGGCTGGACTTTAATCATTTTTAAACTTAGCTATCTACAATTACCGACACAAATATACCTATAATAACTTATACTAAAACAGCATATTCCTTATCATTCTTAACACAGCCACCATAATACAGCAAATAATATATGTAGTCCAAACCAGTTCCTATTTGTACCAAAGACGAATGCTCACGCAGCAATTACAATGAAAATATTTACAGAAAGAGCACAGTGGGCTATATAACTGTGATAAGAGAGCGAATGAAACATGTTTGTCAGGACGACTAACAATAGATTGTTTTGGAATTTATTAAGAACTAGCAGCATAGCCCGGCGTTGCTCGGGTGTAATGAACGCTTTAAAACTAATCCATGGTCCTGGAGCTCAGACTTTGGACGTTGGCACGAAAGACTAAAAGGCAATAGTTGTTTCCAGTTAAAGCGAGACCGTCGACTGAAAGAACACTGAATGGATGTAAGTCAAATTTTGATTTCCTGGTATCGATATCAAATAAGTAATTCTTTTCGTCATAAACTGAATTTTGAAGGTTCAATAAGTCCTTTGAGTAAATGGTATCATCACTGAGACTAACAACTACAATTATACTTATTTAGAGCCAAACCCGAAGCAAAAACTAAAATAAAAGGGCTGAAAAAATAGACATACAGGCAGATAAACAGACACACGCACAAACATTTTGCCTTTATATATATATATATATATATATATATATATATATATATATACATTGATTTTCCGCACTATTGTAAGTACAGCAATCTTGAAACTTCTGATTATCGTGTCTTATGTCTTTGTCTATGAGTGTATACAATTTGATTAAAATCGGACCACTCTTTCTATTACCCGATATTTTAGATTATCGATTTTCGATATTTATCGGGAATACCTCGATACAAAACTTAGCTAAGAACACTCGCAGCTGCTTATGGTACAACTCTGTAAATTTTCAAGAAAATCGGTTCAGCCGTTTCGGAGTCTATAGGTAATGGACACACACACATGTACATGCACACACAGAGATAACGTTCCATTTATAAATAAGTTCAAATCTGTAAATATACGTACATAGAAAATATGGTTGCTATATTGGATGAGTAGATGTATGGTACACTTGTAAGATAAATTGGGTCTGGAAAAATGAACTAGCACGACACAATGAAGTGTTTCTCTGGCAGCATACCTAGCAAGTGGTTCACTATAGTCTTACCACTTAAAGCGAAAAATCTAAGCCCGAGGAAAAAAGTCTTGATTTTTGTCATTGATATTAATCGTGACTTAAATGATTCTTGATGATACCATCAGAGTAAAAGTTTGTGGATACGGAAACGAATCTATCGAAGTGACTCATAAAGTATCATTCTCAAAGAGTCATCAAAATGGGCTTTTACGTCCAGTGATTTCATTGAAGTCAAAATAAACGATTGACTACTTAGCAATATCAAAGAAATAATTATTAAAGTTATAAAGACAAGCTACAGGGTAACATCTCAGCTCCTCCTATAACTTATACTGACTTGGAGTGAGCTGTTCTGGGTAGAAATAACTGGTGATATATACCATAGTTGTATCAGACATGCTGAAATCACTGATACTGACCAGCGAAAAAACAAGACAACAGCCAAAGCGGCCGCAAATATTCATGTTTCTGTGTCTAGCAACCTTCGCTGTTACACAGTATGTAGACTTTTATGAAGGTCACTAACAGGACTGAATTGTCACCTACGGCACAAAGACAGACTGAATGTGGTTGTCGGTTTCTCATACGACCAAACTGACAAGAGTCAATCATATATATCCATCCAAATGTTGGACAATTTTTGTCTTTATTTTTACCTGAAATTAAAGCTAAAATATGTTTAGAACGGCTCATGATTAAGCATAAGACATTCATTGTCAGTTATATTTAATAATGTTTAGAAAATTCTCTGCCGCCTCGATACAAATATGTGTGTGTGCCATCTAATGAAAACTCATTTTTCAAAGATAATTCATTTTGGATTATTTTTCTCATTTATAATGCTTTAAACTTGGTATGTAGAATTTGTAATTTCAATTTTTGATGGGTTATTAAAATAGATATTCTATAAAGAATAAATGCCACCATGAAATTGTCAACTGCTTCTCCGAAACATTATCTTGGTTAATTTAAAATTTTGATAATTATTATAATAATGCTATTTATTCGTCTGTTATCCTTTTTCTTTTCATCTGTGCAGTTTCCAACATGGCTGCTTGGCTAGCACACCATCATCTTTATAATAAACGAGGTTCTAATTTTAGTGACATATACCGCATCAGTTTGTAGCTTCCCTTGATTTTCCCATGACACTCGACACTGTTCCATCAACTGATCGATGAGTAGATCGATCGATCATTTTGGTCTTGCCATTTAACACAGGACTGTCGGCATCATCCTATTCCATGAGTACAGCCATTTTCATCTACGCCGAGAAATGACGCAGTTTGCCGTCACTTCTGAATTCATCTCGAGCCAATGCCATATTGTGCAAAGTCAAACCCACTCTGGAGTTTTGCTGGGATATCAAGGCTAATACCATCAATAACATCTCTAACATTTTCTCGAAACTGGTCCAGACCAACTCAAATAACCTCGCCAGATAATTTTAATTTTACTTCAAAAGAGAATTAGATTCTCCTTCGCAGTTTCTGAATTTTTTACTGCACTCAATGTTATATCGCTTTGTATGGGAGCGAAAAATTATAACCTCTCGTCTGCTTCTTGTGATATAATCATCGCTATGACAACAAGTGATTGTATATTCAGTAGTTTTCTTTTTTTCTGAGTAATAATAGCGTTAAGATGTTATCAAACGGATATCAAGCAGAATTATTTATATATCAAGTGCTAACAAATGAGATATTTTACTTTTTTTTCTTGGAGTTTTTCTAATTAAAAACATACAACAAATGTCTTTATAAAGCTTAATATACACTTATTAATTTCTGTAATATTGAGAATTAAGTCGATATGATTGCTTATCTTCCGGTTCACTCTTTTAGGCCTTTTTGAAGAGGAAGAAATGTTTCTCTTATTCGTTGTCTAAGATTGAATCTCCAATCTATTCTAAAGTTTGTCATTCTCTTTTATTTCTAGTAGTTCTTTGTTTTGAGTGACACCTTGCTTGCGGCGAAACGATTAAAAAGAACTTTTAAGTCCTCATTCTCAAATATGTTCGTATATTTATACTATGTATATTCTATTGTTCTCATTTATTGACATGTCTCCGACGTTTTGGCTGTCGTACGCTCCGACATTCTTCAGGTACTTGTTTTTTAAACCGAATACTTTTTTCGATAATTGGGGTAGATTGTACTCTTTGAATGTACGATACCACTTTCAGATGCCATGACGTTTTCTTTTAATTCAACTATTTAAGTTATTTGTTTACAACTGCTTTAGCTAAGTATTGAACTCTCATGTTTTTGAGTCAAGTCTCTGGAAATGAGCAACGCCTATATGCACAAGATATATAGCCATCCCCAGACAGTCCTCTCAATGTAGCACAGCTTACCAGGATGGTTAGACATCCAATTGCTTCTAACCAGGATAGAAACCCAACTGAATTTACATCAGTCGGCAATTCAGAAAAAGCGAGAAACACAAACTTGATGCCGCACAGCCTGAACCTCTGTTTTGAACAGAAGGAGGGGATTTATTTTTAACCTTTCGTATCTTTTCGGTCCATACTACTTCAAAATTTATCGTTGGCAAAGTTGATTGACAATTTCAATCAGCTGAATCTGTGAGATTTTAATACTTCATGAATTGCTTAACGCAATGAGAAACTTACTTTCAAAAAATGTTCAGTTGATTTAATTCGACATAATCGACATTTAATTTCCGTCTAATGCTATTATTATTTATTTCATATTTTAAATAGCTTGCGCAAAACTCAAATTATTTCTTGAATTGTCACATAGAAATAAGACAAAATTGAATTTAATAACATTATAATGTATATAAAACCATATCGAAATTTATATACTTTCATGAGTTCGTAATTAAATCCCTTTCTCGAATAGAGCTTGTATTAAAGCTTTGAACACTAACTCGTAATATATTTATTATATATTAAATGAATAATGAATGAATTATTTTCCTGTGTTCTAAGGCTTATGTACTCATTTAAATGACAGTATGAATGTCTTCCATTTTTTTCTTTGCTGGTTACGCAATACAAGTAGATGGCTACTGAACGAGGTTGTTAAAATAGCACGGCTGATCTGCATGCTACGGATATCGTGGACTGAGCATACAAGCAACGACGAAGTGTTAGAAAGAATGGCAACAAAAAGGAAATTGATGCTGAGCATCAGGAAGAGACAACTGAAGTTCCTGGGACATGCAATGAGGAAGGAGAGCCTGGAGAACATGATACTGACTGGTCAGATAGAAGGAAGAAGAGACAGAGGAAGGCAGCGGATAACATATCTGCAGAGTCTGATCAGGTGGATGACGGAACGGGGGTTGCCAGGAGCAAACATACTAAGAGCCACAAGGGATAGGGAGACGTGGAGATCCATGATCGCCTACGTCCTGAAGGGACAAGGCACATAGAAGAAGAATATTGCCGTTATCAGGGAACTTCGCTTCTTTGCAAGAAGCTGTCTGAAGGGAATTCATGAAATAAGAACGGAATTTATTTGTGAGTTGGTGGTCTTCTCCCTAAAATTCCTGAAATTGTGAAACTATAGAATATAACTCGTCATGAAAATAGCGATAGATCGAGAATTCTGCAGCCTTTCGTCGGTACGAAAATAGTTGTAAAATGAAAGAACGGCATGATCACGTGTATCACTTCAAGTCGACCTATGATGAGAAATTTAGTTTTAATATATTTGAAAAGTTAGGCGATTCATTGATAGTGCGACCATTTATTACAGGCGCAATTTTAATTAGGTTCCTTGGTGAAACGTGACTAGATTGAGTTTTTGGAGGTATTGAGTTTACAAACGAGGTGTAGAAGTTAGATGTAGATCAGGGAAGAGATCAACCTGCGTTTTGAATAAAGGTTTATCAATACTGATAAACTTTGCCATTTGAAGTATCTGTGCAGTTAATATTCCACTATTTACTTGATCTAAAAAAATTCGTAAGTGTAATACTTATTGGAGTAACGTCAAGAAAATGATTGTAAGTTTGTTATAGACAAAATTACGATACCCACACTATAGTGAGGGTAACTCAGAAATTTAATAAGTATTCTTCTTCTATGTGCTCTGTCCTTTCAGGACGTAGGCGATCATGGTTCTCAACTTCTCCCTATCCATTGTGGCTCTTAGTATGTTTGCTCTTGTTACGCATGGCAACCCCCGTTCCGTCATCCACCTGATCAGGCCCTGCAAATATGTCATCCGCCGCCGCCTTTTGTCTCTCTTTCTTCTATCTGGCCAGTTAGTATAAGGTTCTCCAAGCTCACCTTCCTGACTGCGTGTCCCAGGAACTTCAGTTGTCTCTTCCTGATGCTCAGTATTAATTTCCTTTTTGTTGCCATTCTTTCTAACACTTCATCGTTGCTTGCATTCTCAGTTCATGATATCCGCAGCATCCTTCTATAGAACCACATTTCCGCTGCTTCCAGTTTTGTCCTCATTTTCGATGATATTGTCCAACATTCACTGCCGTATTAAAGAACTGACATCACATAGCAATCCAGCACTCTTTTCATTGTTTCTAGTGAAATTTTCCGGTGTGTTTGTACTTTACTCAGCTTCTGGAACGCGTCCTTTGCCATGTCAATTCCCCTTCGGATCTCTGTGCCGCATTTTCCATCTCTTGTTAGAACACTTCCTAGGTATTTAAATTTTTGTACTTGCTTGATTATTGTATGAATAAAACAATGAAATGTACCTTGTGGCTAAAACTGAAGGCTAATTCATCAGAAAAAATTATCAGTTTGATAAAAAAATGTGAAGCAAAAAAAGCCTCTTACGAAATATGAATTTTAAAGAGAATTCTCTCTGTGCTTCCACTTTCTCTACTATTCTACAATTTTTTTCTCCACACTTCGCAAACTCAGCGTCCATGCGTTTTATTCAGGTGCCTGTTACCGTTTCTCAAATATTTCATTTTTCTCGGCCCATCAGAATCCCTTGAAAGCGTTGCAAATCAATCGCCTGATTCATCCTTTGTTAACGCCTAAAAGAAGCAATATTAACATTTTTCTCTCGCTCACTCTCTCTCTCTCTCTCTCTCTCTTCATCCAAAAACATACTGGTGTGAGTATAACTTCATTACATGTCTGCATATAGTTTGCTAACATATTAATATATACAGGTGATATTTGATAGCTAATAAACAGCACAACATGCATACTATTCCATGGTTAAATTTATCGATACCTACATAGAAGTTTTGTATTACTACATGAGTGTTTCAGCTGTATAATTCAATGTTCAATGATTTTAGCATGTATATTCAAAGGTAGAAATATTTGCCAGCATGAATTCGTTCATATGAAAATCTATAGTTTATCAGATATGCAGAAACATGAATACAGTATCTATCAATTTTGTGTGCGTGCGTGTCTATATACTATATATGGTCCTTAGTATGACCGTAAACTTCTTCCGGCAGCAAGGCCACTGATTGAAAGGCTGTGAAGGGCATGGAACCCCCTCTTAGTTGTTGTTGTTCCCAGGTTTACACTAACCCGGGGTGGCAGCACCTGTTAAGGTCCCAGCTATGGGCAAATAGTTAACTCCCAAACTGGGGTCAAAACACTATGAAATTATAAAAACTGACTTTTATAGAAAATATACATTTTTAATGAAAAATATTACCAACTGTACAGTTTTGAAGAAAAAAATATTACCATAACACATTTTTAAAGGATAAAATATTACCAGCATTACATTTTTTAATACAAAATTGAAGACATTTTCATTTTCTAAAATAAAAAAAAAATCATCAAAATCTGACTAAATCAACCTTGTTACTATAACCGAACATTAAAAAAAAATCTTCAATCCTACCTTTTTTGGCATTAAATAACCCACAGAGGTTGATATGCCGTTAAAAAAACTCAAACTATATATATATATATATATATATATATATATATATACACACTTAACACACACATGCCTATATGTGTGTGTATATATATATATATCGTTTTGCCTTCCTTCTTCCCTGTATATATATTTATGCATACATCCATACATAATGACGTGGAAGATGTGAAATGCTGATAGAAATAAGTTTAAGAGGAGCAAAATTTTACTAGAAACAAAGAAGAGAGTACTGGATTGCTATGTGATATCAGTTCTTCAATATGACAATGAATGCTGGACAATACCATCGAAGATGAAAGAAAAACTTGAGGCAACTGAAATATGATTCTATAGGAGGATGCTGTGAGCACTGATGAGGTTTGGAAAGGATGGAAACGAAAAGCAAATTAATACTGAGCATCGGGAAGCGACGGCTGAAGTTTCTAGGACATGCAATGAGGAAGAAGGACTGGGAGAACCTGGTACTAACAGGCCAGATAGAGGAATTGAGAGATATTGGAAAATAGCGTGTAGCGCATATGACTGGCCTGTGCGGGTAGATGGCAGGACGAGAGCTGCACGGTGTAACAGGGGAAAGTTTGCTGAGTGCCACCAGGGATAGGGAGACGTTGAAATCACGATCACCTTCATTTCGAGATGACAAGGCACATAGAAGAGAAAACCTTCTAATAAAGTGTTCGATATCAGGAAATAGTGCGTATACACACGTACATACATTTCTAGATATATACCTACTTGTACACACTCACGCATTCATACATATACTGTCGGGATTATCACTCTAACAAGTAGGGGGTAGAAGTAAAATAGATCTCAAGGCTAGCAACGAAAATTCTGACGTTGCTTACAAGCGTATTCTTCCTTGTGATAGCACTCATTTTGACTTTCCTTACTAACACTCAGCACCCTCCTGTGCGTAACAAGTTTGCTTTGCAAAAGACTTGTAAAAACTGCAGTGTATGACTGAATGTAGCCCCTTTTAATCTATCTAGGTCTCTTCTAACGTGATTCAACAAGGCCAGAGCGTTTATAAGAATCGTCAATTCCTTGACCCCAGTTCGGGCGGGAGAAAAATTACTATTCTAGACGACGACGCCAGAGCACTTACTACCCCGCCCCAAGACGTATCCTCGGTGAGTACAATACCTTGTTCTTTCTTCCTCCTCTTTGAGTTACCACAATACCTGCATTCGCATGCACGCACGTGTCATTTTATTAAAATTTTCTTAAAATGTAAATACCAATTGTAGTCAAGGGACGTGCTAATTATGCTCGCATTTTCTCTACTGTCGACTGTTTCCTTTGTTTTCCTTTTATTGTTTTCGGGGGCTCCGTACAGGTTATTTGGGAATTCACACCCAGATTTAATTTTGGGCTTCCCATTGGACGATAAGCAAAATTTACATCGGCTCGTGAAAAGGGTCCGTAAAAGGAATTTGATATTTATTTATTTTTATAATTGAATATTTGAATGTTTGTCCTTTTTTATGTTTCCTAGTTTACTATTTGTCGAAAAACATTTCACATAGAGACAAGAAATTTCGTTATTACTATTATTTTTCATTCTTTTCAACAAAATCAATGAGCCAGATTTTAATTTGAGTTTTTGGTCACTACAGTAGAAATATGGATTTATAACTGTTTTGGATTGCGCGTGTGTTTGTAGTTTATTATTCATTTCAGTTGTTTACTTATTTGGAAGCGTGGAGGTGCGTGTTCCTTGATTATCGGTAGTCACCAGTGTAGCGTAGGGAGCTGGTTAATGTTTCTTGGATTCAGCCTTGTGTCAGACTTAACCGAACTCTCTATAGCTTTCAAGATTTATGCAGATTTATAATCATCAGATGGTTTTTCATCATCAGAAGTTTGATAATCTGTTGAAATGTGTGGATTAGTTTATAAGAGTGGAATAATAAAATATACCTTTTGAATGTTAAAATAGAAATTTATTTTAAAAAAATGAATAACAAGAATTCGTAGAAAAAATGTTTAATGAGAAAATTAAGTGCAGAGTTCGTACAAAATGTACGGCGTAGTAATTGTTGAAAGAGATAAGGAGAAAGAGAAAAGGGTGAAATCTGACCTTATCTCCGTGTCGATTTGAAGTTGATACATTTTAGTTTTTTCGTCTCTCGTCTCACATCTGTCTCTTATGTCATTTATATAGTCTTTTTAATTTATCACTGGATCGCTAAGTCCTCAAGGCTTGCAAGTCGCTCCCATTGGTCAAAAACCATTTTAACACCTATTTGCGAAATCTGGTTTCGCCTTTTCCGTTAAGCAGATGGTCAATCCTTTTTCTATTTGGGAAAACCAGGATCCACAAATTATTGTTAATTTTTGTAGAGATGAAGAAATTTCATGTTAATTAATTTATCAGTTACAAGTTCATATATTTATTGTTTGTTTAAATAATTATTGCTAGTTTTCTCATTTAAAATTTATCTTGTACTCAACGCATGACAAATTTTTGCACACACATTGAGAGTGGAAAGTAAATTCCTATTATAAAAATGAATAGCCAGCCAAGTATGACTTAACACTATGCAACTTTTCCCCTCTTTGGAATTGGTGAAAAGAGCAAGTTTTCTATACATCACCAAAAATTGGGAAGAAATTAAAGGAGCAAATGCCAAATATCATGTCCTATCCTATAAAAGTTCCTGGTGAAATCAGTTAAGGCGATTCCTTGGCGGATCAAAAAGCTGTTTATGAATTCTTGTGCCTATATGGAATTTAAAATAAAATCACATGATGTGGAATTGCTTTTCAATCTCTCTCTCTCTCTCTCTCTATATATATATATATATATATATATATATATATTCATTTCTATAATTTAAAACGTTTGAAGATACATCATTCGTAAACCACTAAAGTAATTCAGTGCATACCGCTAGATAAAATCTTAACCCAATAACTATAATTAATGTTTTCTGAAAGCTGCATTCGGACGATATCAGAAAATTTATGATTAAGTTCTTCTTTGAATCTAGCAGCAATGTCTGAAGCAAAAAAAGTATATAATAAATCTTAATATTTCATTGGTATTGAAATGTTCATAAGAGTCCATAAATTGCAGACGACATACTATCAATACACACACAATATGCATTATATTTAGTGGACACTCGTATGTGAATAGATATAACTGTTTCGTTTTTGTTATTTTGTAAACTGCATATTTTTCTGAACTTTCTTTGGTCTTATAATTGTTGTTAATAAAAAAATAAATTGTACTATTCCACAAGTTAAATAGTAATTTGGTCCAATAGAATCAGGCACTAACGTACATACACAATCATCTACAAACTCTCAGGTATATGTATTTTGTCTATTTGGATCTACTCGTGTGTGTGGTTCGAAATTTTCTATTTTCATCGTCTGTTTATCCATTTACGGATCATGGTACCTTATGATATTACGAAAGGTGAAAAAATGGGGATTATCTTGGATTAGAAATAATCTCCATTCGAATAATTTTCTTTTGGTAAACTCTTTTAAGTCCCAACATCGAAACGGCCACATTAATACAATATTGTTTTTGTGGGTTTTACAAACAACCTCGTTATTGGCTGCTTGCCGAACCAGGAAAAGCGTATTTCACCCATTTGAAGGAAATTGGCTCTCCGCCTGTTTTTAACCACAATATTCACAACGCGGTTTTAGAATAGAAATGACAGGCGTTGAAGTTAAATACTTCTCCTTTGTGTCCTGTCTCTTCAGGACGTAAGCAAACATGGCTTTCCACGTCTCCCTATCGCTGGTGGCTCTTAGAACGTCTTCTCCTGTTACACCATGCAACACTTGTTCCGTCATCCACCTAATTAAGTTCTTCAAATATGTTATCCGCTGCTTTCCCCCATCCCTTTTTCCCCCCTCTATCTGGCCTGTTAGTACCAGTTTCTCCAAGCCCTCCTTCCTTGTTGCATGTCTTAGGAACTTCAGCTGTCTCTTTCTGATGCTCAGTATTAATTTCTTTTTTTGTTTCCATTTCTAAGACATCATCATTGCTCACATGCTCGATCCATGAGAGTCGCAGCATCCTTCTGTAGAACCACATTTCAGTTGCTTCAATTTTTGCCTTCATCTTTGATATTCTCTAGCATCCACTGCCATATTTAAGAACTGACAGCACGTAGCAATCCAGTACTCTCTTTGTTTAACTGTCTTATCTATTTCACTAAAGATACCTCGATAGATAAATAGTTAAAGAGAACTGAACAGTCTGAGGCAGATATAGATATACTTAAGAACATGGGTTGATATGAACCACTTGATAATAATATATATATAATAAAAAGGAAGAAATCATGAAGCTGTTAAATATGAATGTACCGGGCTAGATTGATATAATTAAAATAAGTATACTTTTAATCTCATATTATTTGACACATACCAGAGATAATTTTAAACACTTAAGCTGATCTAGATATGGGATAAATATTGATTTTCATTAAAAAGAATAGCGTGTCATTTGAAACTTTCGTATCCACTGTTTGTCTATACTTCTAAGATAAAGTAGTATTTACACTATTTATATTTTTCTGACTGTTCTCGAATTTACCGCCATGCTTGCGTTTTGGCGTTTTGGCCTTCAAGTGCAAGAAATGTCAAAGCGAAACCTTTTATTACGATCACTTGGGTATATCATTCTCATTACTCAAGGACACATGGCCAAGTGGATATAGACGTTGGTTAGTTCTAGTGAGTTGTCCCATAGAGTTGCGAGTTCAATAACACGCTACATCAGTAGTGAACATGTAATTTAGAAAGTTAAATGGAGATAATTATATGGCCAATAGAAATGACATCACACATGAAACGAGTATGATATACCTTCGAAATTCTTAGCACCTGAAGAAAGCCGGGGCTTAGTACGGCCGAAATTTTTTAAACATAGCTGAGGACAATAGTTCGAACAATGTAAAGTATATTTGTATCCATTGAAATACCTTTGAGAGCAGAGGTTAACAAACTGCCAGGTCAGGCCTGCGATGACTTTTAATCCGGCCCGCTGCCGCACTGCGTCAAAATGACCTAATACAATTATTCATAAGGAATCATTAATAAATGTAAGTAAAAATGCGACATTGAAACAGTTTGTTTACATCTGACAGTAACAGAAATTTTATGAAAATCAGTGTACGGGAGAAGTTTCTCAATTTCAATTTTAAGGATTGCCATCTGAAGTGTTCTTTTGGGTGAAAGCTAGCAACGTTGCTTTCGTCCCAGCCAGGAAGTTCCATCTTAAACCTCATTCGTCCGTCAGGTTCTTTCCTGATGGTCGGCCGCTATTGTCCACAGAAATCATTTCTTTCTGGTTTATCGGAGCCACGCGTCTGATCATTTTAGGCGCCTTTTTGCTTCTACTCGTAATGAATGCGAGTGGATTCTAAATGCTAAGCAGTTTGCTGATAGAACAAAGCAGTGTATAGCAAATTGCAAGTTTGGCTCCAAAGAATACTGGCGATTCTGCAAAAATGTGCTTAACCCTCTAGGGCCATTCGTATCATATTTGATACAGTATTTCCTTATAAGGAAACATTTGGTATTTCGCTATAAGGAAACATTTGGTATTCATTGACTGAGCAGTCAGTACTGCTTTCATTTGAAATTTATGAAATATTTCTCTTAAAAAATTTTTCAGGAAAATATTTCTTTCAAGGCTTGTTTTCATACTGTATCAAATATGATACGAATGGCCCTAGAGGGTTAACAATAGCAAAACTTCAATCGCACTGTCAGTCAATAAATTTTCGACGTCTTCACTCCAACAGCAGACATGGTTGAGTGCTTTGTTCAGAGATTGTCCTCCAAACTCCACAACTGACTCGTCTGGATTATCCGCATTCTACTTGATAACAAAGAACTGAGACTCAACTGTGGTACGTATACATATCCCCACTCTTTTGTCTCTAACATAATTTCAAAGCTTTATGTGCGTTGTGATACAGTGGATATCGGCTCGGAACGAGAAGCCGGGGAGCCGAGTTCGAATTCCAGTTGAATCCATTGTATTCATTTACGCGCAAATACCCTTGGGAAAGGTATTAATCCGTCTCTTCCTTCCAGTTATGGGTTAAATAGCAAGACAGATTGGGTTCTATAGCCTTGGTGGGCAAGCAGTCTACCGCAGAAAGCAATGGCAAACTACTGCGGGATAATCTTCTGCCCAGTCAGTCATGGCTTTTTCGAGACATGATCGCCCAAGCGTTTATCACGTATGGCACTTAACTGAATGATTGACCCACAAAGGGCCAGTGGAGATGACGAAACCCAGTCATCGTCATGAAGAAATGTACCCATGAATTCTCAGCTGTCATCTTTAAGCTCTATTATTATTGCTTCTTTGCTTCCTACTCTCCTGCTGTTTGGAAATCCTACTCGGTGTTTCCTGTGTTTAAGAACCCCGTGACCCTTCTAATTATCACATTTTACTGATATTCGTCAAAGAGTTCGAGACAATCATCACCGCTAAATTGGTTCAATGTATCACAGCTCATAATCTCCGAGACAGTACAGTTTCCGTTTTGCCAGATATACCGTTAATATGCTATCGACCATTACCGTATTCATATATCAGGCTCTCGATAAGAACGACGAATCTAGAGCTGTTGCCCTGAATATCTCAAAACATTTTGACAGTCTGATACACGGGACTTCTGTGAAAACTACGGGGCTATAGCGTAACTTGACGTTTGTTTGATTTGATACAATCGTGCCTACTGAAACGCGTAATGAAGTTCGGGTTAAACGAGCAGGCCTCAAGACCCTATCATAGGAAGACAAGTCTCACAGAGCTTTACCCTAGGTCCGACTCTCTTTCTGATCTTCAGCTTATCCCTGATGTGATCAGATCCCATGTAACCATTTAAGATGACAACACCACCACTTACACCAGCCTCAGTAAGAAATTCGCCAAGGCTGACAAAGCTAACTTCGCTGCGGTTCTTGAAAATGACATCCAATATGCTGTGGAGTGATTAAGAAATGGCTTAGAAATGTTACTGCTTCCAAAACGAAACTGCTATTCTTTAACCACTATATACTGTCTCTTCTATATCCCTATCAGCATGGATCAAGCTAGTTTCTCGAACAGCAACACACTGCGCCTCCTCTGCCTTACTCTCACTGCCGACCTAAAGTGGAACGAATACATTAAATCAATAGCTAAATCTACTGCTCTGATGTTTAGGTCACTTTGACGGACGAGAAGGTTTTCCTCGCTTGAATTCATTATACACATATACAAATCAACCAACCCCCACCCCGTGCATTGAATACTGTTGTCCCATCAGGATGGGAGTTCCTGCTATTCATTTCGGGTTTCTCGACAAAATCCAAAAGAGAATCTATCTAACAGATCCCATACTGGCATCACGACTCCACTCACTTTATCACCTACGCGATGTTGCTTCTCTCTGTCTCTTCTACAAATATTTTCACAACTTCTGCTTAGACGAAATTATGTTCCTGGGGCCTGCTCTGCTCGAATTTACTCGAATTTAGACGTGAAACAAGATCCCATCGTTTTACCGTAAAAACAGTTAAATATTACCCGCCTCCTCTATTATGATTTTTTTTTCTCGCGCTTCGCGTTTGTTGAGATTTTGTCCGTATACTTGCTTTCCTGATAAGTACAATTTCCAGAAGATTAATTGCAACGTCTGTTGTCATCTCTTACCTCCTTGATTGCCATCCTTTCTTATTCTTTTCACCGACACCCTTTGTTCATACTTGTTTTTCTTTGCACTCTATTCTCACTGAGTTCTATCCGTACCAGTATTTTCGTCCTTCTCTTAACCATTCTGTGACACCACCTAAAAACTGTTGATGTTTCTATTCGCTCATTTCTTACGTGACATATTGCTTTCCTTTTATGTAGCCCTTTCCGCACCAGGGGCAGTTCTATCTTGCATGGAGTGAAACGTTTAAAATAAATACTGTAAAGTTAACGGTAAATATATATATATATATATATATATATATATATATATATATAGTGGTGAATCCACGTTACCTCACTAAAATTATAACGATTTACAATAATATTTCATAATTTTGCCATGCGAATTCGTTACTGGATGCTGTAAAAACTGACTGTAATTTGTGTATTTAGGGAAATATATTTCATAGTTATGTATAAAGAAACTTCTCTTTTTCTTTCTCTATATATAATCCATATAGTACAGGATCTATTCTTTATATTGTAAATACTTAAACACAGACATATACACACACACACACACACACACATATATCAGTTAAAATGTTTTAGGATCTGTATCACATTACATGGGTTGTAACTTCAGGCATAGATACGAAAAAGCAATGGATGTTGTAACATTGGTTTTCCGTATCTATGCCTGATTAGACCTAACGGTTGAAACCCTAGTAGTGTGATACAGACTCTAAAAATTTTAACTGCATTTTTGCTCTAATTTCTCATAATAGTGTTGAGCACTTTTGTTAAGTATCTATGAGGACAGTTGTTTACCTCTACCTATATTTTTCTTTGTGTGAGTGTTTGTATATATATATATATATATATATATATGTCTATGACAAGCATTCGCTGTGATGGAGAGAAACGACTAGTTTGAGAGTGAGCATGTAGTGTACGCTGACTTTTTTAAATATGAAAATGGTATATAGTAAATTTATTCGTAATTGTGATTTTGCGAGTGAAGCTGCATCAAGTAACCTCCATAGGTAATGCAGCATAATAAAAAAAGGTCACGATTTGTTGATTCGGCGACTTAATCTCGAATAAAATAGAGTACTTGGATTTATGAATTGCGTCACATATTTTTTGGTCTATAATTAATAACCATCCGACATAGATGTCGTTCCTACTACAGTAAATCGTCCATTTTTGTCATAAAGCCGACCAAGATTTTTCGACAAAGTGACAGCGACGCGAGGTTTTATAATGGGCTTAGTCTTTATCAACACAGTTAATCCTGAAATCAATTGAGAATCACAGGAAACTAGTTGAAAAACACGCTGTCTGGCTCTTAAAACATAATCCTCACGTTCTCGAAAATTACCTCGTTGCCTTTGTAAAGAAGTCAGTAGACATTGGGGAGTGGAAAAAAACGACAAACGAACTCTTTTAAAACTCAGAAAGCATTTTATCTTTTGATCGCATACACTCCTTTATCAGTTTGGTACACGCACAAAAACACACTCTCAGTCTGTCTCTCTCTCTCTCTCTCTATATATATATATATATATATATATATATATATATATATAGTGTTGTCATCCTCAGACAGATCTGTTTCGCTGTATCACAGCTCATCAGTACGGTTAGACTCCGATTGCTACATAATTGTTTCTACACAGTGTGAGTAAAATTAACTGTCTATACTAAATTATATTTCATTGCAATTTTGTCTCTTTCTGTGTATTTAAAAAAAAAAAATTAAAAATCGTGTCGCCCCAAGCAAGGCATTTTACTGCCACTTTTGTACAGGAGGTTACATAGGTATGTTATGAGAAAAAGTGACAAGTTACAGGAAGATTTTAAGAGAAGAATGAGAATATTGATGTGAGTGGGGTGGATGGAGAAGGGAGCAAAAGAGAGGATGAAAATTAGCGAGACAACAGATGACTGTTGACTTTAAATTTGAATTCTTGAAGATTGTAGCTGTCGGTAAAGCAAATAAGCGGAAGGGAATTCCACATGCGACAAATACGAAAAAAGAAGCTGTGGTGTAGAAGTTGCATTTACAATTTGTTTTCGCAGTAAAAGGGTATAATCTAGTTGCTAATCTTGTCGCTCGAGAAAATTCACATATAATGGGTTCCAGTGTGCTAAGTTCATCGGAGCAGAAACGTATAAGTATTTAATGTGTATCTGTTTTTTCATAAGGATTATTTTGTTTGATATTTGGAAGCCCTAGTAACAGGGCTTGACATTTTATTTGAAGTACAATGCCCCCATTTTTGAATCCGTTGTTCTAGTGTTAATATTTTGAAAAATATTAGAGGAATACATGCTAGTTGTAACACCACGGAATATAAGAATTTTCATGCAAATCTATGGTCTATAGCACATACGCAAATATAGAGCGCCCTCCATGTCCAGGAGACAGTGACTCCTATGTGCCATGACCATTCAGGACGTAGGTAATCATCACCTTCTACATCTTCATATCCCTAGTAACTCTTAACACGCTTTCTCATATTACTCCTTCTTTAACACACTTTAGGAGTTAAAAAATAGTTTACACTTAGCTCACAAAGTTTGACAAGCAGCAGAAGGAAAGTTGACCCTATTTAATGATATATTAAATAACTAATTCAGCCACAGTAAAGAGATGTTTAATAAAAATATCGAGATTATCTGTAGCTGGTTTAGTAATATCAATAAATATCTCAACATGATTATATACTAAATAAATATATTTCTACCGAACACAACCTTGTTTGGAATATATGTGTACAATATATATATATATATATATATATATACTCGCTACTATAAATGACCATTGCGCGCGCGCACACACATACACACATATAAAGCTTCTGTCACTTTCAGGGGTTGGGTTTTTTCTCTTAATGTAAGATACTCTATAGTAGGTTCATAAAAAGCGTATAATTATATTTTGCTGTATTCTTCAAAGACGAATTATTTAAAAAATCCAAGACAATACGTTGATTTTGATGTTTTCATTGGTCACTGTCACGTGTGATAAAGCAACAGATGAATATTAAAATGTTGAAGATAAAACTTGTTTATTTAACTGTATGTGTCAACGCTTTCTTTCTAAATAAAATAATCGGAAATAGTTATGAATGTGTGCGTTGAGAGAAATCAAATAATGGAACGATTTTCATTTGAAATAACGTTAGAATCACATATGAATCATAAACAATATATCTTTCCGTTTAAATTCTGGTAAAAATAATGTTAAGTTAGAATCTCTGACCAATGAAACAAGATCTCAACACACTTTCTCTTGGAGTTTTTAAATCATTCGTCTTTGAAGAATCTCTGAAACTTGTCGGATTCCGATCCATATATTCAACTTATATAATCGTATATGAATGTCATTTTTAAATGATTTTTGATCCCGACATTTTCGATTATTGTAAACTTTATATTTACTTGATGAAAAAAATTTTTTTAATCTTTATATTTTACTTACCTGTTTATAAATTGAAATTCTTATTAAAGAATCTGTGACTATCGACCCCAAACGAACATATGAACATTTATTTAATAGAGATATACTAACTTCATGCAATTCATGTTCGGCCGTTATTCTACGGATATGTTAAAAGAAAAGGGTGTCAGTTATTTTAAGAAAACAATTTCATTGTAAGAAAAACACAGAACCCTCTCCCATCCATTCAATAAATATTACGCCATAGTAATAAGTGTATTGATTTAATTTCATATGGTAGTGCGTAAGATATAATTCGTAGCAGTTGTAATGGTACCTTGCTCATTGGTATTACAACTATCTGGCTCTGTTGAGCTGCTCCTGTCCACATCTTGAGTGTTTAGTTCAAAAATCATTGTTGTTAATAGTTTAGCGCTATTTTCAGAACCCATACATCAGCCCTTGATTAGAGACAATTGTGAGGTACTCTAATCATTCAAGGTTTGCCTCAATGAATTTTGAAAAAAAAAAGAACACATGAATTTGGATTTTTTTCATTGGCGTATATATACAAAAAACAATCAGTACAAGTGAAAATATCACTATTCCTTTATGAATTATCTGATGAATCATGAATCATAAATTGAGAATATGAAATCTCCTTCTTAGACCCATGTTTTTATGCCTACGTAGGTATTCCCCATTTTCAAAGTAAAATATTTGAGCTTAACATTTTATTTTTAAATTTACAATAACAGTATTATGCATGAATGCAGAATAGTTGTTACTTTTGTGGTGTAGTGTATGTCGCCACGGAATGAGAAATCTGAGCCGAGTTGAAGTCCCAGTTACATTTCTTACATTCAATTACGCGTAAATACTCTTGGGAAAGGTATTAAGCCGTCTCATCTCTCTCCAGCTATGGACTAAATATGAGAAATGGGGTTCTAAAGCCTTGGTTGGCAATAAGTCTACCGCAGTAAGTAATGGCAAGTGTGTGATGGCTGCCCAAGTGCGTAAAACGTACGGCGCGTAACTGACTAATATATATATATATATATATATATATATACACACACACTAATTTTCCTTGCGTAGAACAGTTTTCGTAACTGTAATGTAACATTCGCATTCGTAATCAATGCAAATTGAAAATTATAGGTTGAGTATTAAACTGAAAATATCAATGTAAGTGTGTGTGTGTGTATATATATATATATATATAATCATTCTTTTCTATTCCCATCCACAAATAGGTAAACAAACTAATAAACAGATAAAAGAATACAAGAAAATGATTGCAATTTTCTCGGTACCTTCGTTAGATTTCTCTAATCCTCTAATATTTTCTCATGATAAATTATCAAATGACGAGTTTTCAAGCAAAGGGGTTAGTTAATAAAAAGACAGATAAGCAATAAAAAAAATTGCTTAAGTATAGGTCTCTTTGAGCTTTGAGTATATGCAAAGTTTCAACGAACATAATGAAGTTACGGTAGTTGAAACATAAGTAAATTATACGTAAGTAAAACCTTGAAGTGTATTTGAGTGTCGTTTGCATGAATTATCTAATAGTGGTATTACAAAAAATACCTCGTGTTGGTTAGACGTCCAAATTAGCGCCTGTCAAGAAGCGGGAAGCGCCTGTATTCAAGCATTCATATTGTCATCTGACGTGTGGATAGATAACTATTTACTTGTAATATATTATCACGTAAAAGATACGGTAAATCCTACGTTAATTAAACTTAAGCATATTTTATTTTGGTTTCGATTTATTTTTGTTTTTTCTCCCCAAAATAGAAACACGGAATAAAAATTACAGCATATTTTAGCGTAGAAAATATTTCTTGTCGATCGTATACAAATAAATATATGTAAAAAATGTTCCAAGCCAAATATTTTAATGTGTGTAATGAAAATTTGTATTAGATTTCACTGAAAAAAAAGTTTATCTATATATTAATTTACGCTTCAATTTTTACATAGTTGAATCAAACTTTTAAATAGAACTCTTTTTTCTTTCTTTTTTTTTTTTTTTTTTTTTTTTTTTTTTTGGCCCGATAGCATGTACTGATCTTGGTTACAATAATATGGTCATGGATATAAAACTCTATATTGGTAATGCAATATCAGCTCTACAATATCATTTGGTTTCATGGTTACCATCTCAGGTTTTAATAATTTTACATTTATACACACCCTACAGAATCAAAATAGAAACAGTTTTATCCATTAAACATAGTTCCCCACCTCAGAAGTAGTATTGATTTGGATTATGTCTCCCTTGGACTCTATCACTTACCTGTCAAATCTTCAGAGTCAAAAGATCGCCAAAGTTTAGGTGCTGAATATCATGTTATCACAGAATGCCACAATCACTATGTAATACATTAAAACAAAACAAACAACAACAAAACCAATACAAATACAATTAACCAACGGTAGACCACTCTCATAACAAGATATATCAAATTACATCAAGCTCCATATATATAAAATAGAAAAAACGAGACACGACAGCAAACATAAAATTTAGTCATGACAAGTTATGAAGTCATAACGGTGTTCTCACGAAACTACGAAGTTGGCAAACTGATATATATCTCGCTTATATATAACACGCTAAAATTTCCCGTCCCTGAATCCATGCGCCTATGGCATAGGGAGTGGTGACTCCAAAAAACACAAATCGGTCAAGTTTCGATCCCAGCAAATAGCAAGTGGATATCTATCAACACTGGTAATCTGTGATACAGCGAAATAGGCTTCTATATCGGTGATATATATATATATATATATATATATATATATATATATATAAGGGAGCTGCCACCCAAATATTTAAAAGCAAATATCTCTATTTGTATGGCAAATATTAAAATGAGATTTACGCCATTAATATCACCATATTTACATTTCTGACTCGGAATGCTTCTTCCAAGAAGTCAAATCCTCCATATCTTCTTCCTACTCCCTCTATAAGGATGAAATTTCACAATGTTTATGAGAAATTCTTTTGTGGAACAAATTTCAAAGATAAAATGGAAAAATTAGAAGTATAGATTTGAAGTAAATTTTACAAGAAACCGAAAGCATAATCGTAAGAAAGAAAGTTTTTTGTTCAATAGACACGAGAAACGCGCGAACTAAGCGATAGGTGAATCTATCTACTCCTTTAAATGCTTCAATATTAATGTCTCCATGTCAATAGCAAATATTTATTGCTCTTCCTCTCTTCAATCTTGATTGTACTTTCTGTTATGATCACATGCAACTTATTCTATTGCACTCTATTAATTTTTAGCTCTTGGCTATGTTAAGTGATACATACTAAAAATTTAGTTTATGAAAATTGTCAACCATGATCCACAATGCGAACTGATTGGTCGGTAGATTTTGAAAGTTAATATGAATAGAAGTGAAGGGAAAAATTGTGTTTTAGGAATATGCGTTGAATATTTTCATATTGAATTTCATTTAATCTGTCAATAGTTTTGAAATACAATCTAAATATTAACTATAATCGCCACAACATTATTAGCAATAACAGAATTGTTATTTTTTTAAAGTTGCTGTTCAAAATTTGTACGTAACACTATCACAGAATATTTTTCATGTGAAGAAATTTATGAATTATTTACGAAACCAATCTTTAAAAAAAAAGACTGGTCACCTGTTATGTGTGATGAGCTGTGAAACAGGCTTGTATTTGGATAACTAATTTATTATGCTCTCATTACGATTGAGCTCTCTGGAGAGGAAAATTTTGCAGGTGAAGAGGCTCATCCCTTGTTCCCTGTTTAGGATGTGGTTTCCGGCTTTCTCTTTTCCAAGCTTTTCACTCTTACGTAGGCCCCCTGCACGTCAGTGGCGTTACCGCCTTGCTCGGAGTGATATGATTAAAAAAATGTTTTGTGCAATATTAACAAAAGAAGGATTCTATTTTCAGTTAGTTATTTACTTGGCAATAAATACTAAAAAATATTATGAAATACATCATTTTTTAAACACTGGGGTACCCTAATAGTTATGGCCGGTAGTGTATATATCGCACAAATATTTGATCAAGCTGTTTCTAGAAGATCCTATTTTTAAGTAAGCAATTTACTATTACAGTGTTCAGCCATTCAAATTAATCTGGGAGATGAAAAAGAGACAAGTTTAATAATATTGACAATAATACTAATGATGTGGGTGGAGTGTAAACCGGGCGATAGTTTAGTCTATCTACTCCAATCGGAAAAAAAAAGAGAAAAGAGTAAATGTTAGGAAAAGAGAAAGCCGGAAACCACATCCTAAACAGGAAACAAGGGATGTGCATTAAATGAATTTACAAATTACCTATATTGCAGTTTCATCAATGTTTCATCAATTTCATCTTTGTTTCATTGCCTTGTAAAATTTTGCAAAATAATAATAAAAAAAGAAATAAAAATAGTATGAGATACACCATTTCTATAAAAAAAAACAGGTGTGGACTAATAATTATGGCCAGTAGTGTATGTAATTGCTATTCTGTATGATCTCTCCCATGTAATGCTTTTCTTATCCTTTTCCCCCTTAATAAAAATTTGCAAGGAAGGCATTAGACTTTTGAAGTCAACAAACGTACACCTGTGCAAGTTCTGCAACTTTATCTGTTTGAAGTGCCTTTCTAACGAGTCGACAAAATTTACATCCACGTGCCTTTTGAATCATTTCAGTTCCTTTCATGTCTATTAACCACCTATCATTACAATCAGCAAAATGCCTGTAAGGACTTTGTCGGCTTGCGTAGGTAGAATTGGACACAGTTAGTCGGCGTTGGGTGACAAGTTGATTGTTTTCATCCGCGTGGGAGCAAAGGGGACTGATCGAGCAAGGAAAAGAAAATAAGAAAACTCGAAGTGATTTTTGTTTTATTTATTTTTTCTACATCGATAGCTATGGAATCTTTGCTTTACGAGACAGTAATTGCTTTGAGTATGATTTCGTCGCATCCGATGTATTACCCTTGTTCTCCCATTAGAATATTTATCATTATCTTTCATATATTTCGTTTTTGTGCGCCTGCGTGCTTTCGTAGTTATTGATCTGCATCGAGTTTGAGTAAGTCTTCTAAAATTTTCAGGATTGTTATTTCTGATTACGAAAATGACTCTCCGTCAGGATAATTCTTCAAACCACATATCTAACTTCTTTCGTCTTTTATTTGTAGATCTTTTTGTCCGATCTCTTTTTCCATTTATCAGCATAAAAAATATATATGCAAGAGGTTTCTGATAATGTGAATTATATCTCGCTATCAGAGAGTCCCTGTTTATCAAACGTAACTCACCTATCAACATCGTATTATTTAAAAGTCGAAATGGAGTGAAAAGTTCGTTTTTTTTTTTCTTTTTTTTAAATATAGAATCTTGGGTGAAATATTCAAAACTAAACTACACAAAAAAACAATTGCAATCCATGAAAAAAACACCCTTAAAAATCGCTGCAGAAACCACCAAAAGGAAATTATAAACTATTTTTATCGTGTGTGTGTGTGTGTGTGTGTGTGTGTGTGTGTCTATATATATATATATATAGAGAGAGAGAGAAATCATACCTTAAAATTATTTTATATATGTACATTTAGAAAAAATTATTTTATATATGTACATTTTGAGAAAGAATGGGAGATAACTTGGCATAAAAAAATCAATAATTATCGATTCTCTGCTTTTTTCAGCCGTCATATTCCAACATGAACTGACGATTGTCGATGTTAAACAGATTAAATAAAAAAAAGTTCTCATGTAAAATTGATCGTTTCTTTTAAAAACTACTTAGATATATAATACTGACAGTATTATACGGCTACGGTCTAAACGTTCAATGGAATGCCTATGTATAGATTAAAAAATATTTTAAGTCTACTAAATAAATATACATATAGGAAAAGGAATGCTTACACGGGGCTGGATTATATTTGAGGAAATAAATGAACAATAAAAACCAAAGACTTGATCTGATTCAAAAGAATTTGGAAGTGAGAAACACGCCAATAACCTTTCCCAGTTGTCAGTTCAAATTCTTGCATGCGCCAAATCTCGTTCGACCAAGTTAACGCCTCCCAGACATGGCACCATTATTGGTTTTCAGCAGTGGTCGGATCGATATTCATTTATTTTGAAAAGGTCGATGTTGTACTGGCTGATATTGATTGGATTTAGGGAATTTTTTTATCTTGATTTTTAGGCTTTTTTTTTTTTTTTAATAAAAATTGGTTAAATTATTTTTTATTGAATATTTATTGTAATTTTTTAAATTCATTCTTTAAATATTATGAATTATATAATATTTAACAAATTCGTATCAGAGTATGAAATATGGAATGCCGCAAAGCTACAGAAAGTAGACATTAGAAGAAATATGAGAGAGTCAATTAAGTGTAGATCGTAATTTGAATATTACATAATGCGAATGAAATTTCAGCCCTAAATTAAGGAAGGAATTTAAATAAGAAATTACATATATATATATATATATATATATATATATATATATATTTTACACACACACGCACAATCCAAAGAAAGATCAACAACGTAATCGATCCCGATTTAGCAGCTCGAATTCACATTTTCACCGACATGATGTGAACTTCCCTCTGACTTTTCTACATATACTTTCACAACTTCTCTTCAGTAACCTTTTTCCTGATCCCCCGGCCACATGAATTGGCATCTACTTCCCACTCTTTTCCCTTCAAAACAGTTAAATATAACCGCCACTTCTACTATATTATTTTTTCTTGCACTTCCCGCTTATGGAATTCCCTACCATATACTTGATTCCCTGATAGCGAAATCACCAAAATTTCAAATACCCCCATGGTTTTCATATTCCCCTTATCCTTTATTTAACAACACCTACACTGTTTTCACCACTTATCTCTGATTCTAACACCCTTTACACCAGTGTGGATCTCGCCTTGCTTGGAACGAAACTAATATATATATTTTGTGAAATATATAATTATATATTTCACAAAAGGACCGAGTACCACTACAATTAAAATTTTAGTGTTAAAATCGTAATTATAATTATTTTTTTATCGGAATGAATGCTGTTGTGTGGTAGTATTATGAAGATAAAAAAAAATAAGAACTGACCTTTGATAGGAAGAGGTATTCAAGCATCCACAAGGGGAAATTTTGGAGAAAGCTAAGTTACTTTCTACTTAGATATGAAATACGAATGGAATGACGATTTTTTAAATCGTAGCTAATTTATGGCAGAAGGCCAGAAATATTTGATGCCCAGTGAGGTTTGAACTTACTATGCCGTAATTGTTCTAGCAAGACAATCTTGCTAACCGTTACACCACGACGAATATGGCTGGAATGAGATATTCAGATATGGGAAAATAGCATGGTGTGTGCTTGCAGTGGATTTAAGAACTAATTAATTTCACTGTTTTCTCCGTAATATTATGGTTAACGAATATGTAAGAACAAATAAAAACAGACCACATCTAAAAATGGAAGACATTCAACATGCCTAATGTGCAATGTACCCCTTACAGTTAAACACAATCTCTTAAACTGTAACACTTTCAGACAAACTTGGTCATAACATTACCAGTCAAGCAATTTGAAGGACCTTTTCAAAAATACAAAGCCAGAAGATATTTTGAGTTCTTCATTAAAAAAAAATCATCAAAATCTGACAAAAGTATCGTTTTCACTATATGTAAAAATAATAATACCACATTTTTAGCATTAAATAGGCTACAAAGGTTGCTATGCCGTTAAACAAAACTCAAATTATATCAAGGCTTGAAAATGAGGATTTTGCAGTATATTTCTGTTATAACAGCAATACTCGATTTTTAGTTTAATTTGAATCTGCTGTATTTGAACAATACAGAGTGAATGAGGTATTTTTTAGTGGAATAATGAACCAACCAGCTAATTAATTATTCAATTTATATTCTTCTTGAATGTGTCAATTCCCTTCAGAAAAGATGCGATCATAGCCTTCCTTGTCGCTCTTAATACCCTTTCTCTTTTACCCTACTCAATCTCCGCTCTACCCTCAAGTTGCTAAAGTCCAAACGTCATGCATTGCATTACTCGTCTCTCTTCCTCTCTATCCGTCTCGTGAGTATCGGATTTTTCACGCTTTTTTTTTCATATCCTAAAAGCCTCAGCTGTATTTTCCTTATGAGTACCAGTTTTTTCTCGTGTCCATCCTTTACAAAACCTCGTCGTTCCTCACATGTTCAGTCACTGATGTCCTCAGCATCCTTCTGGATACCACATTTTTGTTGCTTCCCGTCTTTCTTTCATCTTTGAGATTATCTGGCATTCGCTGAAATATTGCAGGACAGAAGCAGAATGATGGGGAAACAAATTTGAATCGAAGTCGCTATTGCTGCAAATCATTTTGATTAGTTTAGATATATTGTTTAAATCATTTCACCCCAAGTAAGGCATTTCACTGCCACTATAGCGCAGGGGGTTACATCTGGGAAGGTACTGAGAGAGCGATTAGATATAGGAAATGTCAGCAGGTGGGTAATAGACGAGTAAGGAGGTACATAAGTGTTTGAGAGAATGAGTGCGAGTTAGTGTGTTAGGTGTCTATTGACCTTACATTTAAACTCCTGGAGATTGTAGCTGTCGAGGAAGCAAGTCTGTGTAACAATATATTAACACTTATTTGGTTATTCAGTATCGATTACAGATTTAAGATGAATTAAAATTGATTACTTGAAGTTTACGCTGAAGCTGTAGGGTGATGGTTAAGGTATATTAAATCGGCTTTGTGTCATACATAACCGACATCCTCACAAAAGAAGACTGTATTCATAATCATTAGAAGGTTGGAAATTGAAATGTGTGAATTTGGGGAAGAATAAATGTATACCTTTTGCATGGCTTAATATAAATTTATTGATAGAAAAGTACAACACGAATTGGTAGAAGCTAAACGTTCCTAGAAAATTAGTATAAAGATATTAAGGGTATCAAGAGAGTTTGTAGTAGTACTTGCACGAGTGAGTTTAATTGTACGTAGGCAGGAACGTGTGTATGAGTGTTTGTAGGGTAGGAGTGAATTTCATGTTATCGCTCAGGGTAAATGGTTAAAAATGAAAAGGTGAGACAGAAAAAGAAAGGCAATAATAAAGAGCGCTTGAAATTTGTCAAGGGTACGTGTTAATTGCTCGTCATTTTAACTCTCTGACAACGGTTGAGCTTGCTCGTCTTATATTTCGTTTGGGCATCCACTCAGGCATGTGATTCTGGTCTTTCCATTTCGCATCGAGGTGTGAAATTTCAAGAGTTATGTGTTAAGCAAAGTTTTTAAATTCGAGAAAATTCGTTTATTTCTAACATTGAGTCAGATTTTAATTTTTTAATCTAGATTTGTTTTTGTTGACTACAAGGTTAAACTGAAACACAAAAGCAAATCATGACTAAAATAAAACACGGTTGAAAAGTCGGAACCTCATCAAGAACAAAAAGAAAGCCTAGAGAGACTGATACTCACAAAATATCAGATGTATGGAAGGATGGTGTTACCTACATAATGAGCATAATTATCAGAGGATAGCAAAATATGGAACCTGAGATATAGTTAAGGCGGACGCTCTGAAGAGAGGCGACATATGGAAAGAGAATGAGATTCTTGGGAGATTTTGTAAGTTCATGTTTTAAAGTATGGTTTAGAAGGTAGTAGCTTGGGTTTATACTATAATTTGCTAGAATACGCATGAATAATGTTCACTTTATGGGAAAATGCATCGTTTGTCTGCAGTGGAAGCTGTAAGTATATTCTACACCAGACAGTCAAAATAAGCTAATTCTCCGAACATAGATGAATATGACAATATAGTAGATTGTTGACTAGAATATTCATTGTTTCGTATATAGTTGGGGGGAAAGAAGACTGAAATTTTAGAAAAAGAAAAATACAGTGGAGAAATTAACGGAAATAAAGGTCGTTGAGTAATAAATGAAGGTTAAACAAAGAAATCGGCTCAAGAAACAGATTTTGGCGGAGTTGAATTAAAGATAATTCACAAGATGGAAGCAAGTCGGCTAAAGAATAAAACAAAACAACAAATCTAAAGGTACTATTTTTTCAGTTCTTTATAACTTCATATACTAAATGGAAAATGAATTTTGTTAAGTAATTAATGAAGATTAAATATAAAAATATTTTATAACATTTTGATTGAAAAGACATTTACATTCTTTTTACATTCAAATGTAACTTCAAAAGAAAATCCAACGAATTTAAGTCGCAGTAAACGATGATCTGTATTTCATTTTAGTTGTTTTGATCACAACTATTGAAACATTCATTTTACGTCCGTACGTTGGACAGATTCAAGAACGTTCGACCTCACAATCCTATACCTCAATAAGTTATTTTCTTTTACTTTAATGAGAATTCCAACACATGAATGAGCAAAGTTCTTTCTGATAGCAAAGTATAACATCTTATTCACTAGCTCTTATTCGCCTAAAAATCGACGCCCCATTTGTATTTTTTTTAAATTATAGAAAAAATTAAACTTATGTAAACACTTAGGTATTTATTTTTCGTATGCTATTTATTCCAGACATAACCAACTATGGCTTTTCTTCGTTGCTGTGATCATTTGATTCAATACGATTATTTGTGCTCCCGCTCTGATTTACATTGCAAAAAAAAAATATTAATTCGGTAGATTGCTTATATATTCTTTCTTCACTTTTGATGACTCTCTGACAGTCCTATTGCCTCATAACGAATATAAAAAAATTCCAGCTGCCAAATACGCATTTTAATTATTAAAAACCATCTGTTTTTTCACATTTTTCTTTATAAATTCCTAGCTTTTCCAATTCATAACATTCTGTTTCCGTTCGACTGTTCTTAAAATAATAAAATGCCAACAACTGGTAGGGTTTAATTTTTTTTTCATTTTTAGATAGAAAAAGGAAAAGATGAACAGGAATACACTTAAATGGATACGGAAGAACAGATATATAGGATGCTGATGTAGACAAGAAAACAAAAATAATTAGGGATAAACATATCAACAGGAATATAAATGGATAGGAATAAGGAGAGAAATACCTAATAGAAACATGCATATATTGATAGATGGATAAGATTGGTAGATAAGAACATATATATATATATATATATATATATATATATATATCCATCCCCTTGTGCAAATGAATTGAAACAAAACGAAAGTCTTTCTGGGGTATTTCCCTTTCTCTGAACACGTATACGTCGTATCTTGGCGTTGCTTTTTTTTTCTGACAGAATTTTATGCTTTGGATCGATGAATACATTCTTTTGATTCGCCTTAATGACACGACTGACTTCAAAGTATTGTCGGTTAGTTTGTGCAGTGTTAGAATTTTCCTAGGCTTCCTTCGAGTAGCGTCCATCGCGGACAATGAACGTAGATTAAAATCTGATGCCATCCTTTATGACGCAATATTTTCAAGGCTAAACAAATGTCATCACAAACCGGAAAATAGATTTATGTTACTGCACACCACTGTAAAAAGAGGAACAAAAGTATAAATCTATCATATCCTTTCATTCCAGTGGATTTAAAACTAATCGTATGATGAAAGAAAATTAAGACAGTTATTTAATTTAAATTGCAAAAAGGGTATATATATATATATATATATATATATATATATATATATATATATATATATATGTAGTCTAGAAAAGATTATCGATAATTTACAAATTCATGGATTATTTTTTAAAAATATAATTATTAGTTTTTACTGGATTATTTTGAATATTAACTGTTGTAGCATTTGGTTCTGAGGAGCAGGTAGCCTTGCGAAATACGTATTACCCATATAATTATAGAATATGTCAATTTTTTTCCAGATTATATTACACTCTTAAGTTAAATAAATAAATTAAATATTGAGCTATTTTTATTTCGTCTCTATCGGTATTTACTTGAATTAAATATCAAATATTCTAATATATATATATATATATATATATATATATATATATATATAACCTTGAATAATCCCAGTTTTCCAACAGATGGCTTTTCCAGAGCTGCGTACGTGTAGTTTGAGTTTATGTATTTATAAGGAAGTATTATAAGCAAGCTTCAAATTCAGTGTGTCATTTCGACGAAATATAAAAAAAATTCGCTTTCCATAGTTTTAAACATATCGGATTTCGTGGCCACGAAAGTGTATTTGCGGGGAATTTTACTGCACAACTTTTTTGAAAAAGAATCTGCAGCTGAAGCACACTATACTTGTTGACATTTACACCCACTATGCTCTGTCGCAAACAACATGCAGAGATTATAGAAGACGCTTCAAAAATAATGATTGTTAATTTTGAAGAATGCTCTGATGGACCGATATGTTTGAAAACGAACTGCGGATATTACGTCATGAAGACTTTTGTCAAGAGCAAACTGAACTTGCACAATTAAGTTTTCATTACACAAATTTCAAAACATTTGAAAGTATTCGGAATGATTCAAAAGTAAATTTATTGGGTGACTTACTAGTTGAAGTCGAGAGTTCGAACGGCGTCTTGTCACGTGGGAATAGCTGATTCAACGGCAGAGTAAAGTTTTTTTTTTTGTTTTTATTATTATTGTGCATCGTATCGCGATGAAAATTAGATATCCTATGATAACACTTAGCGGAGAAGATCGTAGGGTAAGCCCGGCCATGCATTAACATTGGCAGTATTGAAGAAAAACGGTTACTCTACGAGCATGATACGATAAAACTATTTTGCAACATGACAACGCTAGGCCAGATGCTGCAAAACTAGTGAAATTCTATTTGGAAAAACTTAAAAAGAAAGTCCTACCCCACCCGCCGTTTTTCATCAGATATTTTCCCGTTGAATT
>JBBBDQ010000931.1:1142500-1180000 GCA_037127315.1 Ascarosepion bandense
CACTGATATACAAACCACGACCGATCAAACCGCCTGTCACGATGGACGATGTTACTTTCATGGGATAGTTATCGTCAAAATTACTGCCGACCTCAAGTCGTACACTTATATACGAATCATCGCTAAAGATGCAAGTAAAGTGATCGTCTCCACCTACCGCTCTAGTAAGCATCACTTCTCATGCTATCCTCTAAATTTATAAGAACCAGATCAGGCCAAATTCGAATTCAGTTGCCATATATTGTCAGGAACATTCCGGAACTCATTTTCCAAGTTTAATAGTTTAAAAGCGTGTTAATGTCATCGTTAGAGAAGAATTATTGTACATTTTGCGAGTGTCTGTCTGTCTCTCTCTCTCTCTCTCTCGAGTGTCTCTCTCTCTCTATCTAGTCTCTACCTCTCACTAGCGATTGTCTCTGACGTTTCATTCCCTATCGTCTCTCACGAGCTAACAAATGTCCTATTCTCTCTTCCTCTCTCTCTCTCTCTCTCTCTCTCTCTATATATATATATATATATTTTCATAAACCGCCCGTGCATCTCTCATTAGCGAGTGTCTATCAAGCCTGGCCCCTCTCTCGCCTATCAAGCCTGCCTGCCTGCCTGCCTGGCCCCCCTCTCTCTCTTTCTTTCTCTCTTTCTTTCTCTCTCTCTTTCGCAGATTATTGAATTTTCAGTTTTACAATTCTATTCTCCACTTAGTCATTTGTAAAAAGACTTATTTCGATGATGAACATGAGTGTTGAGACCAGACACGGAAAAAATTAAGCATCAAACGTATTTAGATAGAAGGCATATTTGTCAACAATAGGAGTAGTCGAAGACGCTAAGTGCGCATTGGAGATTGTAAACTTAAGTAAATACAAAATGTTACATCTGTTTTAACAGAAAACAATACCTGTGACATCCCACAATCCGAAGCCCATTGAATTAGCGAAAATGCTTTCCAAGCTTTTAGCAACGTATCTCTGAAGCCTACAGTCTTCATTCGCTGGAAGGTATTTTAACTACTGACTTCATGAAGTGGCTATATATAGCTGCCAGTTTAGATGTCTTACTATTTTCGGTGCCATTCACAGGAAAGTTATGTTCTGATGAAACTATTAAAACGTAAAGAGGACTGAGAGGGCGATAATTAGAAGGGTCCCACATACATATATATTATATAGTTCAGTCAAAAGATTCAGTAGCATGAAGAAAGCCGAAACGTTAAATATGACAACAATGTTGAGGACAACAGCCCGAACAATATAAATAGTGTAAATTTAAATACCTCATCTCAACTGTAGAGAAATATGAAAATATTTAGGGAAAAAACAAGGAAGACATGTTAAAGCGGTTAGAAAATGTCTAAAGCCTCGATGATTGGTCAAGACTAACAATTCTGCGAGTTA
Organism: Ascarosepion bandense; assembly: GCA_037127315.1. Classification (NCBI taxonomy): domain Eukaryota; kingdom Metazoa; phylum Mollusca; class Cephalopoda; order Sepiida; family Sepiidae; genus Ascarosepion; species Ascarosepion bandense. The sequence continues at coordinate 1,143,895 of JBBBDQ010000931.1, forward strand.
TTCTTGGTATTTTATTTTGAATTTGTCAAAATAGAGAAGCAGCACCAGACCAGATGTTGCAGTAATATTTACTGCATTAAAGAATATTTTGACTTAGAAATATCGAAAGAAATAGATTCTAGCATGTGAAATTGTCTAGTACGACACAGTTGAATTTCTCTAGCAACTGGCTGACCTAGCGATTGTTTCAATATAATCTTCCGCCTTAAGTCAACGGGAAATCTTAAACCGATATGCCGTATCGAGTCATTCTCCTGAAGTTTAGAATAAGTCACACCTAGTGAAGGCAAAAAAAATTCTCTTATATACGTATAGTGGGTGGACAAATGAATGCTAATACATCGTACTATAATAGAATAATTTGGAAAAAATATGATTAGTTTTTGTGTTAAGGTTTTGGCTTTGCTGTAATTAGTGGTGTTATGCAAAAAACCGTAGTGCAGCCTGTTCTGTGTTCCATAACTTTATCTTCTATGAAACTTATATTTGATCCATATACCGAAGTATTTGAAAAGTTTTGCATTTACTAGTTCTACACCTTTATATTTCTTTTAGAGATTCGTTGTAACTTCAATGCGTTTCATTCCAGTTTCAAATTAATAAGGGTTAATAATGCTTCATAAAATTAATGAAGATAATGTCAAATTGATTTTCAAGCAGCAATGAAACTGTAAAAAGACAACACTACTCACGTACTATAAATTTTACGTTTTTAATGTGAGATAGATAATAGAAAAGTGTTGTTGTGAGTAAGGAGATAGGTAGTTAGATTCGGTGACTTAATGCCTCGTTGTGTGCCATCAGCTTATGCTTTGTGCCTTGCCGCTTTTCGCTACCTCCCATCTGCAAATTCTTAAGGGATTTTGTGTCTGGTTTTCGCTGTTTGTTGAAATATGCACAATTATGAAATCTACAAAACAACCAAACGAAAACAAAAGCATTCGCCTGGTTATTTAATCACCTTACTTAATGTTTATAGCTGATGTCTGTGAAGACTTAACCTCTTTCGAAATCTCTCGATGACTAATCTATTATCTATAAGCACTCAATTTTCTCTTATCCATTATATATATATATATATATATATATATATATATATACACTTTAAATATAAAAGACAATGAATGTCTATTGTTTAATCATGAGCAGTTCTAAACGTCGTATTTTGGCTTTAATTTCAGTTGAAAATAAAGACAAATTTTCCAACATTTGGATAATTTTTTATTAATTAGTTTGTAAGCTTTCGGCTCACATGAGACCTCTTCAGAGAGGTTATTAAGACGGTAACATAATAACATCCACCATCAGCGAAGATTTTATTTTGTGTTGACATAAAACTCCGCTAGGCAATGGCAATAGTTATCAAAAACAACAAACGCATTTCGCAAATTTGCAATGCGGTTCTATGACGTCACACACACACCTATATATATATATATATATATATATATATATATATATATACACACACACATACTAGCAGTATAGCCCGGCGTTTCTCGGGTGTAATGAAAACTTTAAAACTAATCCATGACCCTGGAGCTCAGACTCTTTGGGCGTTGGCACGAAAGACTAAAAAGCAATAGTTGTTTCCAGTTAAAGCGAAACCGTAGACTGAAAAAAAAATGAATGGAATATATGTCAAATTTTGATTTCCTGGTATCGAATCAGATTTTTCCTTGTAAACTTAATTTTGAAGGCTAACTACGTCCTCTGATTAAATGGCATCATGGCTAAGACTAAGAACTACAATTATACATACTTAGAGCCAAACCCAAGCAAAAACTAAAATAAAAGGGCTGAAAAATAGATATACAGACAGATAAACACACACATACAAACATCTTGCCTTTTATATATATATATATATATATATATATATATATATATAATCGATTTTCTGCACTATAATTTTTTATTAATTAGTACAAGAACTGTAAGAACTGCAACCTTGAAACTTCTGAATATCGTTTCTTATGCCTTTGTCTATGAGTGTATCAAATTTTATTAAAATCGGGCCACTCCTTCTATAAGCCGATTTTTTCGATTATCGATTTTCGATATTTATCTGGGGTACCTCGACACAAAACCTACCTAAGAACACTTGCAGACGCTTATAGTACAACTTTGTAAATTTTCAAGAAAATCGGTTCAGCCGTAACGGACACACACATACACAAACAGACAAAGTTCCATTTATAAATGAGTTTAGATATATAGATATGATCTATACTAATGCGTTTCGTTCATATCAATATTAAGGTAAATGTGATGGTTTTGTTACGGAACTTCTATTTACACACAAATTGTAGGTACAAATATCGTTACCTTTTCATTTTAATTTTGAGAACTTTATAATCTATTCGTAAATCTTGCTGGCGATGGAAAAAACTGAAGTGTGCTAACTGATCTAATTTATTTCTTATAATTGTATTGAAAATAAAATTCAGCTTCAGTTTTGCTAATAATATATTTAATTCCATTCTACAGCGTCCTTCATAGTTTATTTTTCTTACCCTTTAAGAATATATAAAATCGTTTTTAAATTTGAACGCCTAACGATATTTTCCTTCCTCGTCACTTTCGTGTATAAATAGATATGAAATAAAATCTCCACATTTACCTCCATAAAATTCAATTAAAGAAACGCGTTGTTTTAAAAAAAAATAGTTGGCTTTCTTTTCATTCATATTGTCTTTGGAAATATATTTAATTCCTGAATTTACACACATATATAAGCAGCACCCCAAAAAGTTTGAAGATAGCACTCGTGAAGAAGAAAAAAATCAACTCTCTGACATTTTCAATGGCAGCTTTAATATATTTTTTAATGAATTTTAAAGTCGGTATGCACATTTACGCAATCATCAATCGTGATTTATAATATATATATATGCACTTCTTTCTCACAACACTGAGAGGCTACATAGATATCCGAAAATTACACTTTGATAGTATGCGGTAAGCGCATATATTCTCAATGTCTGCAGAGTCGTATATATAAGTAATATATATATATATATATATATATAAGTAATCTAATTATCTTGTGAAGTAATATGCAGATTAGTTTCTTCATGTAAGCAGGTGATTTTAAATGTCTGTTTGAGTTCTCGCGTCTGTTTCTATGTATGGCTGTTTTAAAATAATTTCAGAGAGCAAGGCGATAATGCCACTAAGAAGAAAATGGCTACTGTGAGTGAAAGGGAATAAGAAAGTAAAGACCCAAGAACTGAAAATAAAGATAAACGTCAACTTTTGTTTAGTAGACGCTGAAATACTATGTACCAAGGCATAGGCGAACGTATCTTCTATCGTTTTATACCGCCTGCAGTCTCTCTCACACCGGCGAGACGTCGCTTCCCTGTGCCTCTTCTATAAATACTTTCACTGCTTCTGCTCCGATGAACTTAGATCACTGGTGCCCCCTAAATACGAATTTGCACGAGATACTAGATTAGCAACTAGATCCCACCCTTTTACAGTGAAACCGATAAAATGCAACCCCAACTTCTACTCCAACAGTTTCTTTCCTCGCACTTCCCGACTGTGAAATTCCCTTCCACACGATTGCTTCCTCGACGGATACAATCTCCAGGAGTTTAAATGTAAGGTCAATAGACACCTCCTAACACACTGACCTGCACCCATTCCTCCTGACATTCCCTATGTCTAACATTCATTCCTCCTGACATTCTCTGTGTCTAACATTCATTCCTCCTGACATTCTCTGTGTCTAACATTCATTCCTCCTGACATTCCCTGTGTCTGACATTCCCTGTGTCTGACATTCATTCCTCCTGACATTCCCTGTGTCTGACATTCATTCCTCCTGACATTCCCTGTGTCTGACATTCATTCCTCCTGACATTCCCTGTGTCTGACATTCATTCCTCCTGACATTCCCTGTGTCTGACATTCATTCCTCCTGACATTCCCTGTGTCTGACATTCATTCCTCCTGACATTCCCTGTGTCTGACATTCATTCCTCCTGACATTCCCTGTGTCTGACATTCATTCCTCCTGACATTCCCTGTGTCTGACATTCATTCCTCCTGACATTCCCTGTGTCTGACATTCATTCCTCCTGACATTCCCTGTGTCTGACATTCATTCCTCCTGACATTCCCTGTGTCTGACATTCATTCCTCCTGACATTCCCTGTGTCTAACCTTCATTCCTCCTGACATTCCCTGTGTCTAACCTTCATTCCTCCTGACATTCCCTGTGTCTAACCTTCATTCCTCCTGACATTCCCTGTGTCTAACCTTCATTCCTCCTGACATTCCCTGTGTCTAACCACTCCTTCTCTTTACCTTCCCCTATGTAGCCCCATGCGCAATAGTGGCAGTGGAATGCCTTGCTTGGAGTGAGATGATTTAAAAAAAAAAAGAAGTTTTTATGTGAGTGTAACCGCCTCTAATTGTTCGATAACCCCTTTGTTTGCTTGTGTGTGTGGTGGCGACATTACATATCGTGATGGATACCACTTTTTACTCAGTCAGTAAGTTAAGTGCAACATGTGATATACGTTTGGGAAATCATTTTTCGGAAGAGACATGACTAAGGAGACAGATTTTCCTGTGGTATGTTTCCATTACTACTGCGGTAGACCAATAGAACCCAGTCTATTCTGTTATTTGACCCAGAGCTGAAGGAGCTGATTAATACCTTTCCCCAAAGTAATTGTACTTAAGTGAATGCAACGAATACAATTGGAATTTAAACTCTGCTCTCAGATTTCTCATTTTAGCTGAAATCCAGTTTTATTAGAAATTTTTAATGTTCGGTCAGTTAAGTGCCATACAAGATGGACGCTTTGGGCGATCATGTCTCGAAAGAGACATCACTGACTGGGAGAACATTATTCCGCAGTAGGTTACTATTGCTTTCTGCGGCAAACTGGTTGCGAGCTAAGGCTATAGAACCCAATCTGTCCTATTATTTAACTGATAACTAGCGGGAAGAGCCGGATTAATACCTATTTGTGTGTAAGAAAATACCATGAATTCAACTGGAATTCGAAATCGGCTCCCCGATTTGTCGTTCCAAGTCGATATCTACTGCACCACAACACAAATGTTAATATTAAGTTTTCTCAAATTCAAATTGTTATATACGTCATCTTGCTCACAAACAACAAATGCAGAGTTCCAGTAACACATACATATATAGACAGCTAAAAGTGTTTGTGCCTCGTGTAACGGTTATCGGGGCGGAAATTGGAATTTGCGAAGCGAATTTTATTTTCGTTCGGGACAACTGTGTTCACTTTTGCAGAAGTAAAACTTGAGAAAGGTATGATTCCAATTTTTCCCTTCCAGACAATAGGAATCAATTCTGTTTCCCCTAAAAAGTCATGGTATTTCACAGATCATATAGAAAAGTAATCTAAGCTAAGACCTGAAAGAACAGGACCTTTTTATCCCACCAAGACCAAACCTAGTAAGCGATGAAAAATAATCGCGCAATAACTTGAACGTTAAGTAGAATAACCATATGTCTGTTTCAATTACTGGAGTAATAATTTCATAACCAGTGATCTAAAGACAATTCGTAGGCAATTAATTGCAACAGAAATCTGTATTTTCAATATTACACTCTTAAAAGTTCAAAAACTACTTGGTACCATCAAGAGTCAATAACATATTCTTTCCAGTTCTGTATTAGATTAGAAATTGTCAAAAATGCTGCGTGTTATATTGTTTGCTTTTGTTAAGATTTAGCAGTTTTTTTTTTGTTTTGTTTTGTTTTTTTTTCAGGTTATTTGGAGCTGGAATTTCTTTTTAGATTTTAATTTTTGGAGATACTATTTACGCAAATACTCATGGGAAAAGGTAATAATCCGTCACTTCCCTCCAGTTATGGATTAAATAACAGGACAGATTGGGTTCTATAGCCTTGGCTGGCAACCAGTTTACCGCAGAAAGCAATGGCAACCTACTGCTAGAAAATCTTCTGCCTAGTCAGTCATGTTTCTTTTGAGACATGATCGCCCAAGCGTGTTTCCCGAATGACGCTTAACTGACTGACATTAACCAAAGGTATTTGAGCATAACAAAATATAACGAATTAATTTCAATGTCTTTTAATGCAATATATTTTCAAAAGATGTGACTTTTAGTAATAATAAATTAATTTCTTTTTTAATATCCACTGAAATAGTAGCAATTTTCTTTTATACTTCTTTTATACTTTTTTTGTGGTCTATTTTCGTCTTTTTTGCTTTCAGTACTTTTCAATGGGTGTGGTTCAAAACCGTTTACTTCTGCTTGAACCGATGCAATTTCTCCGTTATTCCAAACCCACACCACCCATAAAATTTTTGCACTTAACAGCAAGTCACTGACACGACTGCTGCTTCTTTTGGGGGTCGCCCTGTTAAATTACCATTACTCGCTTCTGGCGCCTTTTTTTTTTTATTATTGCGACTATGGTTGAGAAACCGAGGCGTTTTAAGAAAGACGAAACCTGAGAAAGTTGAAAATAGATAAATAAGTTTTCAGAAGTTAAATAGACGAAGAGTAATAAATAAGGGAGTTTTTTTTTGTGTGTGTTTTTTAAATGAGCTGTGGTTAAACAGTAATAAATGACATTTAGAAACATAAAGATAAATATAGAGATAAAGAAAGAGGGGAAAAGAAAGATAACGGAGGAGGTCAGTCAGTCAAGTGCCATACGTGATACACGCTTTGGGCCATCATGTCTCTTTTGGGACATGACTGAGCAGAAGATTTATCCCGCAGTAGGTTGCAATTACATTCTGCGTAGACTCGCTGCTAGCCAAAGCTATAGAACCGAATCTGTCCTGTTATTTAATCCATAACTGGAGTGAACAAACGGATTAATACCTTTCCCAAGGGTATTCACGCCTAAGTGAATGCAGAGAATTCGACTGGAATTTGAACTAGGCTCTCCGATTTCTCGTTCCGAGCCGATAATCACTGCACCACAACGCACATCATGAGGGAGATAGATGGGTAATTATCCTAGCTGAACCGGTTTTTGAACAATATAATTGAAAGGCAAATAGGCTTTACAAGTTGTTAAGGTCATGTTACTTAAGGATGTATTTGGTCATGTCTCTCTTTAGCTTCCATTTCTGATCTCTGAATTGCCATGACTACTTAGAAATGTTCTTATTCTTCGTTGCTGCCTTCACGTTTATGAAATCGTCATTCCCTTTTTGTGGAATGGCTGATATCCAAGGTTTGCAAGTCCAGTGTAATCTGCTTTTAAACTCCTGGCTGGATTATAGATAAGAAAGGATTTCATACCTCACCCAAGGACATTTATGTGAAAAGTGTACAAAGAAGATTAGTCTGGATTTGAACTCGGTTCGCCGATTACAGATTCAAACACCGTTTACTCTTAGGTAAAACTTATAAACTATCAAAGAAAATAAGCAACCTTGAACTGTAATTTTTTTCAATGCTAATCAACTATCTTATTTTAAATTCTAGAATCAGCATAATTCCAAAAACAGAAGCAAAATTCTGGAAAATTTTTAGAATTAAATGAGTTGCTGAAATCTCGTAAAAAATGAGGAATTAATTTTACGTTCTTCTCGATTTTCGATCTTAGAGAATTCTATTTTACTTCTTTTCTTGCTATTCATTAATATAAGAAAAAGTTGCATGAGAAAAAAGTATGTAACAATAGTCTGTATATTCTTTGCGATTAGATAATTTTTAATTCACACAAACACACACACTAATTATATATCTTCTAGGTACCTCCACTAATTCGCTGAAAAAACAGCATAGTATGATGTTAAATGGGCTCAAACTTAATAAAAACAAAGATTTATCATCAAAATGTTTCTCTTAAGAGGGACGGTCAAATTTTATTTCTGAAAAGAAAAACTTAATCCCTTCTAACAAGTTCAAAATTTCAGTTAATTTTTTTTTTCGTCAGCGATTCTCGCTATGTTTACGTAATGTGACTTTAGCAAAAATTAGCAAAATTTAATATTACACGTCGTTTTTTATCATTGAAAGACACATTAATTTGAAAATTCTTAGAAAAATCAACTGTTTGATTTTAATGAAACTTTCAGGAATTATTAAATGTAAATGAAATTATTTATGCTTTTAGTTTTAGAAAATCTTGATATTTTTTTGTTTTACATCTGTTAACCTCACTCCAATGAATTGCATAAATCATCTACAAATACATTATCTATACCAAACTTTTATTTATTAGTTAAATGCAAGACTCATTGGGAAATGTAAATCATTTATTTTTTTTTAATTACGAGACCATTTTTTCTAAAATAAATAGTAAAATCAAAAATGCATTAAAACTAAGCTTTTGTTAATGTAGATAAATTTTTTTTTATGAATATGATTTTAGGATGTCATTTTCTGAAAGAGAAAAAATTTCGATAAATTATGAATTTTCGTAAGAATTGTTTTCATTTTTTTTCTTTGCTAATTAAATTTCAAAACTTCTTTTTTTTCTAGTTACTCAGTGTCTTTGGTCATTAATTCATTAAAAATATAATTTATTTACAAATCGAAAATTCAAAAGCTTAATACAAATCAATTAGAATTAATATTTTTAAAATAATTTCTATTTTTTATGAAAACTGCACATTTTCTTTGACTTTGGAAAATTATAAGAGACATATCATTAAAAAGTCACATGTTACAAGGGTTGTTCCCCTTACAAAATGTTAAACTGGTTTATATCAACCCTTGTTCACCATACTTCCACATTTAGATTGATGTCTGGTGCTGTTATTGCCTACTTGTTGGGTCAACGAGTCTGACCTTTATGATAAACACTTATTCTAAATTTCATGCCCTAAACAAGTGATATTTGTTTAAAATCAGATTAATTTAACATTAAATTCGCTAATTCAGAAATTAACGGTGACATGTTTATATTCTATTTTTGCAAGATTATTAAACCCAAGAACTAACTTTTGTTTACAAATGTGTCGATTGCTCAAAAATAGTCGAACATTTGAAAATCTTTTAAAAATATCAAAATTTTAGATCTCAATTAATATAATTTGTGTGAAATAAGTCAGTATTTTGCTTTGTAGAAATAGCAAATTTAATCCTTTAGATTTCAATTAAGCGAAAATTAAAGTTTCAAGGTGTTTTTTTTAATTCAATTTAAACCTTCAGTCATTCAGTTTTTCTTGACTGTGTCTATATTCAGTCATTTAATACACGCTTAAGCGATCCTGACTCTTTCGAGGCATGGTTAACTGAGACATATTATCCAAGGTAAATTACCATTTCTTTATGCCGTAGACTAGTTGGCAACAAAGACTACAGAACCTAGCAAGTCCTGATTTTTAACCCATAGCTTTAAGGAAAAAAATAATACGTTTATACAGTAAGTTAATGCAAGGAATTCAAACTTGGCTCAGATTTCTCATCCCGATTCGATATCCAAGGCCCCACCATAAAGCCCTGTTTTTTGTTGTTTTTTTTTTTAATGATTTAATAAAAGATATTCATAGCCCCCTTAAGTTCATAGCTTATAGATCTTTCAATACTCACAAGGTCCTAAGTAATTGTTTTTTTTTTCTCTTAGTTTGTGCTATTTCAATTCCAAGTCATCAGAAACGTCAATCTCTGTCATAGTTCCTACTGTCGCCCGGTTTCACACTCTACCGTCTTCTTCTGAACAGGAGAAGTGATCGCCTTGTCTTGTTTAGCAGGGGATTCCCGGTTCTTTTTCTCCCTCATTTTGTCTTAGTGTTATTTCGGTCGCACGCTTTTTGCAGTATTTGAGGATGGTGGCAACGTCTCTTCATTCTGAGGGTAACGTTTTGGCAGTTTCCTGGTTGTTGCTTCCGACTGGCAGTTAGGAGGTCGAACTCTTGCGTAGCGTCTTGAGAGGCTGCTCTGATCAACAGTTGAATAATATCGGGGTTTCTTGTAGTGCCATGTCGCGCATGGATGGGTGTCCCTGCATGAATCTCTGGTTGGCAACCCTGAGGTCACATTATGCTGCAGGCTGAGTCAGTCGCCACCCTAAAAATGCTCCATGCAGTGACCGACTGATTCTGCTCTAGACCTCTCTCTCTTAATAAATCACTATAGATACACCCAAACGAAATTGCAAAACTAAACCAGCTAATCAGAAAACGCCCAAACCTGTCTGCGTCTTCTTCGCAAACTTATGAGGTGTTCACACTAACTTTTACAGCGTAGAATCATTCTTTCAAACAAATTCACCTGACATCTTAGCTCTCTGTGAAACTAACCTCGACCCTTCTATCTCTTTTGAGTTTTACGTTCCTGGCTGTCTTCCCCTCTTCGGGAAGGACTCCAATGCCCTTATGCATGGGCTGTTTGTCAGTGAACACCTCCCTCTAGCTAGGGTGATTTCTCTTGAGTACCTAGATTTTTCTTTCATGTGCGTCCGTCTCTCATTTCAAAGCTCAATTAGCTATCTTTTCTTCCTCTACCGCTCCCCTACATCTTCTGACCGTTTAGTACTTGATAACACCTCTAATAATATCGATAAGGCCATTTCTTCTCTTGCCTCTGCCCATATATTTGTGTTTGGTTACTAACGCACACCACGCCAAGTGGCTGGAAAACTTTGTCCACACCATGATTTTCAATCACCCAATCTCTTATGCAAGTGGTGGATTTCCCTACGCTTTCCTCCAATAACCCTAATGGAAAAGACTCACGGCTAGACCTCTGCTTCACTTCCATCGCAGAATTTTGCAATGTCAAGCAGCTCTGCCCTCTCGAAAATTCTGACCATGCGGTAGTTTCCGTTAACATCTCCTCCCACTCCATCAAAGAAACTCAGACCAGCAGAATAACTTACTGCTAGCAAAAAGCAAACTGGGATTAGTTCCGCGATTTACTGTCGGACGTCGCTTGGAACAATATTTTTAGTATTCCCGTTAAAGACTGCATCCGAGGTCTCCTTTGGGTTAATGCTGGCATCGATGCATTCATCCCAGCCAGTAAGATTCAGCTTAAATCCCATTCGTTCCCTGGTTCTCGTCCGCTTGTTCGAGTGCCATTGCCTACTGAAATCATTTTTCCGGCTTGACAGAATCCACGCGTCGGACCATAACAGGCGCCTTTTCGCCTCAGCTAGAAATTAGTGCTAAAAGATACTTAATGAAGCTAAGATTTTGTTTCCTACAAGAATAAAGCAACGCATAGCATCCCATAAGTTCGGCACCATAGACTACTGGCAACTCTGTAAATATGTGCTTAACAATAGTAAATTCTCAATACCCACCTCTAATCAATAAATTTGCGGTCCCCACCTTTTCAGCGGATAAGGCTGCATGCTTTGCTCCACTAATTCGAAACTGGATTTGTCTAGATTATCTACACCCGACTTCCCACCTAAAACAAAGGTCCAACTGAACGAGGTTCACATTACCCCCTCGCTTGTCTTTAACATAATCTCAAAGCTTGACCCTCATAAACCGAGCGGAGTGGACGGAATCCTAATCATATTCTTGATGAAATGTGCCCCTGAATTCTCCACTGTCCTATCTAAACTCTATAACTACTGCCACTCGGCTTCCTACTTTCCTACCTGTTGGAAGTCTTTCTCTGTAGTTTCTATATTTAAGAATACTGGAGAACTATCTGACCCCGCTAATTACTGCCCTATCAGCCTTCTTCCGATCTTGGCAAAGTGTTCGAAGCCATTGTCAACGTTGAGGTGGTTCGGTATCTCACAGCTCACATACTCTTCTCGGACAAACAATATGGTTTCCGCTTTACCAAGGTCTACAGCTGATATGTTAACGACCATTACTGAGTATATATACTAGGCTCTCGACAAGAGTAGCAAAGCTCGAAACGTTGCCCTGGATATTTCCAAAGCATTTGACAGGGTCTGGCATGCTGGCCTTTTACGCAAGCTGCGGAGCTGTGGCATAACTGGACAATTGTTTGACCGAATCCTGTCATTCCTCTCTAATCGCACAATGAAGGTAGTATTAAACAGACATGCCTACTAAAACTACCATACGAACGAGGGTGTACCTCAAGGCTCTATTCTAGATCCTACGCTTTTTCTGATCTACATCAACGATCTCCCCGATTTTATAAGATCCCAAGTAGGCATGTACGCCGACGACACCACCATTTACTCTTGCCTAGATCAAAAATCTACTGAGGGTGACAAAGCGAACCTCGCTGCCGAGCTTGATATGGACATCCTATCCTTGGTGAACTGGGGTAAGAAATGGCTCGTAAATTTTAATGCTTCCAAAACGAAGCTGCCCTCTATTAACAATCATAGACAATCGTTTCTACCGTCCATTATCACGGAACAGGCCCACCTCCCTGAGAGTAAAACACTACGCCTCCTTGGCTTCACGCTCTCAGCGGACCTCAAGTGGAATGAATATATCGAATACATTGCTCAATCCACTAAGAACGTCTGTTCACTGAGCAGGACAGGGCAGTTATTTTCTCGTCTGAGTACATCCTGCACATATATAAATCTACCATATATATATATATATATATATATATATATATATATATTGGAGTAGATAGACCGAACTATCAACCAGTTCACACTCCACCCACGTCTATTGAACAGGTGTAGAGGCTCATCCCTTTTTCCCTGTTTAGGACGGGGTTTTCGACTTTCTCTTTTCCAATCTATTCACTCTTACATAGCCCCCTGCACACCAGTGGCCTTACCGCCTTGCTCGGGGTGATGTGATTATATATATATATATATATATATATATATATTTATTTATTTTAATCGTATCTCCCCGAGCAAGGCGGTAACCTCACTGATGTGCAGGGGGCTACGTAATAGTGAAAAGATTAGAAAAGAGAAAGCCGGAAACCACATCCTAAACAGGGAACAAGGGATAAGCCTCTTAACCTGTTCAATAGACGTGGGTGGAATGTGAACCGGGCGATAGATAGATCTATAGTATTTTATTTGAATTTGTCAGAACGACGTAAGAAAAGGGAAAAGCAAAAACGATATTAGAAAACTTTACAATACGTCTGTAAGAATCAAAAGTTAATTTTTAACTTGTGTCACACGGATAGAAGTGGAAGAGGGAAGGAAAGACAAAAATAAGGGGACAGCGGAAATTAACGGGGAAATAAGATATAACATATTTTCTTAGTAACCATGGTAACGATTGACGACGACTTCTATGGTGAAAGGAAGAGGGGGGAAAGGAAATATGAAGGAAGAGAAAGGAACCGATATATCATTTAATTATTAGACCGTTAAAAATCTAACAAAAGTATTTTTTTAAATAAATACTAAAAAGATGTTATTAGAATTAGTGTTTGAATGATTTCTCAAGTTGGACATTGAGTGAATCTAAGAAGCTTTCAAGCTTCATCAATTTAGTTCTCTATTATTTTTCCAGCAGCTTACAGTTAGAGAGAACACCTCCTTAGCTACATTTTGAAATTTTTGGAGTTTTGGTTCAGTAGAATGTTACATCAAAATATGCGAAATCCGAAAATGGAGACTAAATACATAATTGAGTAATTGACTTAGACGATTTTTTTAAAAATCATATCACCCCGAGCAAGGCGGTAACGCCACTGATGTGCAGGGGGCTACGTGATAGTGAAAAGATTAGAAAAGCGCCGGAAACCACGGCCTAAATAGGGAACAAGGGATGAGCCTCTTAACCTGTTCAATAGACGTGGGTGGAGTGTGAACCTGGCGAAAGATAGATCTACCTACTCCAATTGAAAAAAAAAAAAAAAAAAAACCAAAGTGAGAAGATTGGAAAAGAGAAAAGCCGCTTCTAATAATAAATCTTGTTCTTATAACGTTTTATTTGTTTAATATTTTGCATGCTACTTTCAACATTTAAATTCTGAGATCTTATATCATTTTGCCAATGAAAATTTTCTCATCACTTATTTTATCAGAATTGTAAATAAGTTGTTTTTTTTTTTCAAAACAATTGCATGTAAATTTTTTGAATGCGGTTTTGTGCATTAAATTAATATTAACAACGCCTAGAAAAATAATGGATTACATAAAAATGCGCGCATTAAAATTAATATTAAGATTATATTACATCTGGAAAAGAACAGGAAAAGTTATTAAACTTGAAAAATTAAAAGAGAAGATATTCTTCTGAAGTAAAACAAAAATTCTTGAAATATTGCTGCTAAAATATAATTTGAATGAAATATTTTAAGCAGTTTACTTTTTTATTTCACTAGAATGTCTTATCCTTTACGTTTACAGGTTTAATAACTTGTTTTGTTCTTTTCCAGGTTTTAATATTTTCATGCGCGCATTTTCCATGTAATATATTTATTTTTTCCATTTCTTCTCTCCAATCAAGGCGGTACTGCCACTGATGCTCAGGGTGCTACATAAGTGTAAATTTTAGGCAGAAGGAGAATGGAGAGAAAGACTGACCAGTTACAGAGGGTGTTAGAGAAATGGTAAGATGGGAACAATCGTGTGAAGACAGTTGGAAAGGTAGAGAAAAAAAAAGAAAACACACACACACATATATATATATATATATATATATGTGTGTGTGTGTTTTCTCTCTCTCTATCTATATATATATATATATATATATATATATATAGAAACCTCGTTTTTTGACCAAGTTAATATTATCGTTTTCCGGGAGTGATCCGAGCGTTGCAAAAGATTTGTACTGTACCTGAAAACCATACTCTGAGATGACTCAATACTTGTAAGTGAATCTGTAAGTTGAAATGTTTGGAATCCCTCGATGTTTGTGCTAATACGAATCAGTATTTTGTGACCGTGGGATTTAGTGTGCTGGCGTTTTTAAACTGCTGATAAAGTTTCTTACCCAGAAAATTTAGCTAAATTGTACTCATCATAGTTGAAGTTTGAGCCATAATCGTGAGCTCTTGGAATTGAATAAACATATCTGCTTGAGCAGCTGTATGAAACAAGCAATGGCAAGCCACCTTAGAAGACGGGTTAGAAAACAAATATGGCCTAAAATCTATGCATCAGAATAAGATTGGGTAAGTGAATGTTAAAATATTTACGTTTCGTTTAAAGAAGTAATATTTAACTAATAAGGTCTTTATGAATGCGATTAGTCGTATAATTCAAAAAGTGAGGGAATATACGGCAAACGCCGGTTGAAACTTCAGCTCAAACTTGTTAGATACAGAAACGCTTAAAGTTTTAAATTTGTCACTTGCAATATGCTTATCATGTTTAGTATGGCGCAGTACATTCAGTTACCTCTCTTTATTATAATTCTCGTTGGGAATTTTAATTATACCATATTGCATTAGAAGTAACTTTTTGAGCAACGGAGATATGGTGTATGACCTGCATGTAAATAAAAAGCAGTACGTAACCTGGTCGTATAACAGATTTCGCATTTACTGTACTTTCAGTTTCGCTTTAATGAAACGCGTTTTAGTGTTTATATAATGACTTAGGGGAAAATGAATTGCATTGTCGGTAGTAGTATCTTTGTAGGGGGTCGTTCGACTCTGCTTAACTCGGGTGAAATGTTATGCCGAAATATACTCCTTTAGGGCCTCCGTCCAAATGTCACACAAACCCCCAAGAAATCACATGAGCACTATAACGGCTACACCCCGGTTAACGATAGTAACAATCTGGCTGAATTATGTTAAGGTAGTCTGAAGTGTTTCCCAAGCCGAGTGCTGAAAAGGGAACGTCTCTCCCTCTTCACATGTGCCAAGCGGTCATCGACCAGTCGCCAACTTGGGCATGGATGCGCCTCAGATTCAATCGCATTTAACGGTGGGCAAATACAATTTTTCTGGGAGGGAAGGTAACAACAATATGAGTCCGTTAAGTGACATCGTGATATGTGCTTAGGCGCTCATGCCTCGAAAGAGACATGACTGACTGATTAGATATTCATTCACTAATTTGACATTATTTTCTATTGTAGATTGGCTGCCAACCTAGTCTATAAACCCAGTCTGTCCTTTTATTCGACCCACAGCTGCAGGGAAGAGACGCAAGAGTATTTGCGCGAAAGGGAATGCAACGAATTCAACTGGAATTCGTATGCGCCTCTTAGATTATTCGTTCCGAGTCGATTTACATTGCCCCTAAAATGCGCATCCAATACTTCAACATACCCTGTACAAAAGGAACCGACATTGAACTATTCTGCTTGAAAAGAAAAAAGGTGTGTTCCGACCACAGCGGCACAAAAACTGTATCACAATGAATATTTTCTGTTGTAAATCTGTGGAAGTAGAATAAATTAGAGTAATTTTTAAGTTAAGAAATTTTAAGATACTAGAATATCTTTCCAACGCATGCTGAAATCCTCAAGGTATTTATTTAACTATTGTTGAAGTTGTTGCTAGCATTATATTCTAGATTTACGAAATGGACGTTGCCTTCAATTTTGCAAACCAATCGATGAAATATGCGTGAGGTGATTTGTGTGGAAATACTTAGACGAAATTTATTAGGTTTAATTTCCTTAATTATAAGATTTCAATGTTAGCAATATTTTTAGGAAAATAAATATCTTTGTATTTTTTTTTCCTTTTTTTTTAGAAGCGAAGAATAAATATTTAGTATGTCTTATTCTTGAACATGCAACGTAAAATTGACCATGCATAAATATTTCTTTCTAGAACTAAATTCTTTTGTTCAACATATTCTCAAACGCATGGTGAACTGGAAACTGGACTCTTGTCTATATAAAAATTAAAACATATACAAAAAATATTACTTTTTATTAAGTGTTTATTTTAATCATAAACTGTTAGTAAAATAGTATTTTGTTACATAATAAAACTTAATTCTTCCAAAATAATGTAAATTTATTGTACTACACAATGCACCCTGTCAATGGTACCCCGCTTGCCTCGGTCAATGCAGGGCTATTTTAGTAGATACAACTGTTGGACGGACCAATAAGTAATAAAATTTTATGTATGTAGGAAAATTAAAACTTTGCCAAGCTAATAAAAAGCTACAGGGGGTTGCAAAAATATCGTACTTTCGAAATAATGTTTGAGAAGGCAAAATAGACTGTCACAGATCGGGCAATAAAGTGTAATATGAATATGATGTGGCGATCTTTTTTTTTTAATTAACTAATCAGGATGTGCGTTGTGGTGCGGTGGATATATCAACTATAAACGACAAATCGGGGAGCCGAGTTCAAATTCCAGTTGAATTCCTCGCATTCACTTGTGCACAAATACCCTTGGGAAATGTATTAATCCGACTCTTCCTTTCAGTTATGGGTTAAATAACAGGACAGATTGGGTTCTATAGCCCTGGCTGGAAACCAGTCTACTGCAGAAAGCAATAGCAACTTACTCCCGGATAATCATCTTCCCAGTAAGTAATGTCTCTTTCTAGACATGATCGCCCAAAGCGAGAATCACGTATGGAACTGGACTGACTGAATCAGGAACGAACAAGAAACGTGATTCTTGGATAAGAAAAGGACTTCCAAATTTTCTTACTATCAAGCGAATGCTCCCCGCCCCCCCCAAAAAATGAGCTAATATAGGGGAAATATTCTCGCTCATTTTTTCCCCTCACCGGTGCTCAGCAATTTTTCTATGCTAGAGAAAAAAAAAACCCCAAAAAAAACTTAGGCTATGTGGACCAATAACCTTGTGCCATTTATAACTACAAATAATTTTTCCCCTGGATGAAAAGAAAGCTTTTAATATTCACCGAGAAATATTATTCTGAAAACACTCGAGAAGGTCCACTCTAAAGACGAACATAGATCGCCCAAACACCGGTGCTAGCCGCATAGGAGGGACGGCGACTTCTGATAAGCCCCTTAACCCATCCTGACCAATAAGTAATAAAATTTAAGCCGCTATCAATGATACACTCTCCCAATATCTTAATAAAATTTGAATAAATGACCATTTTATCAACTTTTTTTTTTTTTTTTTTTTCATTTTTTAATTCTTGGATCTCCCTGAGTGTGCAGGGCACATCCACGTGGTAATCTGATTAGCAATCTTGCCTCGCTAGTACCTATTACCACTGAGTAGCAAGTTCGATTCTCGTTGGGTACTCCATAGTTTCGCCTTGTGCCACATCTACGCGACGCTTAGAAAATCAACTCCCTGGTTGTCCTGCGAAATTTTCAGCATCTTATCTCGTAGTAATTTCGTATATACATCTTTTTATTTCGTTTTTTGTTCTTTTCCATTTAGCAAACAAGAATGACTGACTACTGAAATGAAAAACAGGACAGATAGTGCGAATTTCTTTTGTTTCTCTTTGATAGAATCGAAATACCCTTTTCGTTCAAAAAAAAAAAAATTGGCTAGTTAAAAACTGAAAATGGGTCGGTAGAAAGTACATGCGTACGTGTCATGACTTGTAGGTAGGGCTCTATCAGCGCATACCACTCAACTGCTGTCCGCCCTTGTTCACTTGTGGTATAGTATCAGGTTACAAGATTCTTGTTCAGCTTCAAAATGAACTAAATCCTTTTGTCTATATATAGCACGGATTGGGGGTGTATAAAGAAATGACAGGAGGGGTGGACGATGAAGCTCTTTTACACGCAGCATCCGAAAGGGTGAAGAGAATTTTTTTTTTTTATAAATGCAATTGTTAGACGGCTAAGAATGTGACGCATTAATACGAAGCATCGAACTAGCGAAAGACGATTTCTCTATACACTATGGACACTATATGTGCTTCTTTTATAGTGTCCTTCGATAGAGATGGTAGATAATCAAGTTGGATCTCAAGAGTTTCTTGTACCAAGAGGACGCAGGTTGGAATCCTGTTGGAGAGCGCATAGTTATATTGAAAGTTTCTTGTTTTTTTTTTTTTTATAAGCGTTTCACCCCGAGCAAGGCATGTCACTGCCACTACTGTGCAGGGGGGCTACATAGTGGAGAAAGGATGATTAAATATAGGAAATTTCAGAGGGTGGGTGATAGGCGGTTAGGGATACCAAGAATGGTTAAATATAGGACATGTCAGAGAGTGGTGATAGGCGGGTAAGGATACCGTGAATGAGGTTTGGGTAGATGAGTGTTCTGAGAATAACTGGGAGTTAGTGTGATATGAGGTGTCTATTGACCCTACATTTAAACACCTGGAGATTGTAGCTGTCAGGAAAGCAGACTTGTGGAAGGGAGTTCTACAGGCGGGAAGCGCGAGAAAAGAAGCTATTGGAGTAGAATTTACGGTTACATCTTATTTGTTTAACTGTAAAAGGGTGGAACCTAGTTGCTAATCTAGTATCTCGTGTAAATTTGTGCTTAGGCGGCACCAGTGATCTAAGCTCATCGGAGCAGAAGCCATGAAAGAGAGGATAATTTTAAGCTGTTTAAAAATAAAAAACGGAAGGTCTACTCGTTTTTCACTAAAAAACAAATGTAAATAATAAAAATACTTTCCTGTATTAAAATTAATTCTAGACAATTTCCTTATAGATTAGAAAGCGGTTAAGCATTAGAAAACCTACAGACGTATATTGTAAATAAATGGATTTTTTTGAAATCATTTCACTCCAAGAAGATATAACGCCCCTAAGTTACAATGAGTTACTAAATAGAATTGACTGACAAAAAAAGTCTTTAAAAAAACCACGTCGAATAATAAAGAGGATTCCAGGAGACAGAAGGTAACGATTGATATTGTATTAATTTTGTTTTTAATACGTGACCGACAGGAAACCAAAAAGCCCGAAGTGATTTCTACAAGCACGAAATGCGTGAATCTGAGTGAAGTTTTTAAAGTAAAACGTAGACAAAAAACAATCACTTAAAGTCAGAGCAAGAAAATATGCATCTCTGCGTCACATTATAGGAATGTCTTGGAAAACGTAATAGTCACAGCGCGTAACGAGAGAAAGAAGAGTAAAAGAAAATAACTGACTAACTAATATGCATGTTTGAATGGATAGTGAAACGAGCAAACGGAAAGACCGTAACGTGTTAAAGATTGCTTAAAGTTACAAAGAACAGGAAGTTGTAGAGACAGGATTGTCTCACGTTATGACCGTAACATTATATTAAAATGATGACAATAAAATAAACTAAGATGATTTGATAATGTCATAAAAGGTAGAATAAATGATGGGTAACGAAGAAAAACTTAAATTAGTGAAAGAAATTACAGAAATATCAACCCTCTCTATTAAAATAAGGACTTTTGTATTTATGTGTATATATAATAAATGTGGATATCGGCTTGGAACGAGAAATCGGAGAGCCGAGTTCGAATTCCAGTTGAATCCATTATATTCACTTACGCGCAAATACCCTTGGGAAAGGTATTAATTCGTCTCTTCCTTCCAGTTATGGGTTAAATAGCAGGACAGATTGGGTTCTATAGCCTGGCAGGCAACCTGTCTATCGCAGAAAGCAATGGCAACCTACTGCGGGATAATCTTCTGCCTAGTCAGTCATGTCTCTTTCGAGACATGATCGCCCAAGCGTGTTTTACGTATGGCACTTAACTGACTGACCTCTACTCATTTTCGATATCTAAATTTTAGTTAAATTTTTGAAAGTTTTCTTGAAACTTTAATTTTAATTTTTAATTGAAAGCTAAATTATAAAATTTATTTCCAGTAAGCAAAATACTGTATTTCTAACAGAAATTATATTGATTGGAATCAAAAATTATTTATTTTTTTCTTCTACTTCAATTTTTCGTCCATCTTTAAGCAAAAAATCATTCTCGGACTAAAAAAAAAAAATATATATAAAAAAAACTGTGACACATTATTTTTGAAAAATTATCAAATCGAATGTAAAATTAATCTGATTTACACAAGTATTATTTATTTATAGCGTGAAATTTAAAATAAATCTATTTCTTTTTCACAGAGTTAAACTTTTAGACCTGTCCGCCCTATATCAAATGTGCTGTCAGGTTAGAGATAAGGTAAGTGTATGGCGATCCTAATTGATATAATTGTACAATTTTTTTCGGGTTAGTGGACGAAACTCTGAATAACATGTTTATTTATTTTACACATAGAATTTACCACACAAAAAATAACTTCAATTGCAAACAGAAAAATTAAAACTTATTTTAGAAATAGGCAGGCAGAACAATTTACATTAATCTTCTTTATGTTTTGATTAATAATCATTGCTTAATAAGTTTTAAAATAGCCCCAACTATTCTTTCAAGTGTATTAAAGATATTTTTGAAAGTTTATAAATTATTATAATTAAAACAAAAATTCTTCACAATATCCTTAAATTTTATTTATTCTAGTTGTTAAAAGCTTAAATTAAATAATGTCATAGTTGTATTGCATTTGTATATTACTATTGGGAGCATATTTTCAGTGATAGTCAAATCTTTTACAAAAAATAGATTACATTCCCCAATGTATCCTGCTTTTAACTAAGAAAATCATTATCACAAAATTTAATTAAAATGAATTTACATTGAGGTGGGGTAACATATATAAAAATATATTGTTACCAATATTCTTTTTAAAAATATTAACTTTATGAATATTTTAATTCATTTGTGAGTTTGAAAGATTCATTAATTTAATTTATTTGCAAGTCTTGAAAGATTCATTAAAATCGGACAATTTGATTTTTGCAAGAATTTCAAATTGTTTGTCAACGGAAAAATACCGATTTATGTAATATTCCGTTTTCTATTGTAAACTCTTGTAACTATTTGGTTACCAGCTAGCTAAAATCAAACAAGATATTTTTACCAAAATTTCGAATGTGTTAGAAAGGATTAAAAATTTTAAATAATTAAAATATAATGTAATGTTTCGTCTTATTATAAATGTTTTGATGGAGAAAATTCGGTTTTAAGTTTGGGGCCTTTTCTATTCATATTAGGCTGCGTGTTTTTTTGTGTGTGTTTTGTTAAGCGATTTAGTGGAGGTATCTAAACAAATATAATTCTTTAGTTCACGGTCAGTGGGTAATTTATAGCCTACAGATTTCCGCCGTTTCTCTGCCGTATTCCGTCTTTTTAATTTTATTTAAGGTTTACATTTTTATTACTTGAGGGAGAAGAGGATTAGAGATGAAGGAATCTAGAAAGCGATATAAGTTTTAAAGGAAAGCAAATGCTTAATTTTAATTTTTTGTTTACATATTTTATTATCTGTATTCACCACAATCGTATCAAAATCTTATTTCATTGTTAAAAATGTTTGTGAATTAAAGTTAGGAAGAATTTTTATAGTGTTTGTTTAGCCATTACGGTTTAAGGGTGGGTTAAACCATATAAAGTTGTCGTAGTTTCTGCATATTTCTGACTAGATTTTTAAGAAAAAAAAGTGCTTAGTTTACTTTTTCTAATGCATTTTCATTAGTACATAAACAAAATTAAAATGATTTATAAAATTAGTGATGATACTATTTTGGTGATTTGATTTTTTTTGTTGATGTATTTGGGATACGTCATATCAATATATTTTGTTGTCATTTAAAGGCACGTGCCCATCAGTATATTCATAATCAGGATCTGTGATCTCTTGGTCATCACTCACTCTCTCTCTCATATATATATATATATATATATCCATCTCAAGCACTTTATAGTCTTTAGCAATATTTGTTACTTTAATATATGCCAACTTCCTGTTCTGCTATCTGCTCACGAAAATTACCTCCAGTCAGTAAACTGGGACAAAGAATTGCTTGTTAATTTTAACATCTCCAAAACCAAACTGATTTCGTTTAAACGCAACTGAGAAACTTTCCTACCAGTCATCACCATGTCAGATATTAGTATCTAGGAGAGCAACACCTTGCGCCTAATTGGGATCATATCTTTCACTGACAGTGCAGTAAAAAATCAATTGCTATGTCTAATACTTAGGAATATTGGTGTCCTTTGTTCAATTCTTCTTATCATGATTCCTCTTGTACATTCACATGTCTACCATTCGTCCGTTCATGGAATTCTGCTGTCATGTTTTGATGCTCCTATTATTACCTTGATTTTCTTGACAAAATTCAATGAAGTGTCTGTAATATACTTGCTTGTAATTCACGTTGGACTTTTTGGCTTCACAAAACGAGAAAGTAATTGCCAACCAAAGCTATATACCCTGTCTCTCCCAATATCTGTAATATAAACGATCCTAACTTGGTATCTCGACTTCTGTCACTTTCTCACCTAACGGAAGTGGCTACCCTCTGTTTTCAACAAATATTTTAATAGATATATAAGTCGTAGTGATTAAAATAAAACAAAAATAACGAGCTAATCTACTCGCTGTTTCTCTATCTACTCTCTCATATGAGCGTTAAATTTCCAAGCCCTCTTTCTTCATTTTGCAACCCATGAAGTGTTATTTTCCTTGAAACTTCCTATGTTCCGGTTACCGAAGATAGTTTCGTAGAATGGCATACATGTTTCCTCGAATTGATTCTTTGAGGACACTTTCTTTCTTCATTGCTATAGAGGGGGGAAGATGTATGTATTTATGTATGTATAAATTATATTTTTAGAAATCATTGATCATGTATTTTTTCATAAGTGTGTTGGTACGATTTGCCTGAACAAAAAACAGAACTATATTTGATCGCTGGACTATTTCTCTTATTTTAGTCGTGATGTACGTAATTTCATTTGTATAATAGAAAAGTACTTGTTGGCTGGAATAGATTAACGCCGTTTGAATGAATTCTTGGCGTGTAACTATAACTTAGAATATAAACATCACGTAATTACAATCTTCTGTCAACGGAGACGAGGAACATCTTGTTAAATTTACTGCCTCAAAAGCGAACCTTCTATCAATTGTCTAAGAGACATCGTTGTGTTCCGTCAACATGGTTCATGATAACCTCCAGGCGATTCTCTCTTTGCAACTTCCCAGGTTAATATTATCTACTGATTTAAAAGTAGTAAGATTATATTGAATCCATTGCTATGTCTGCTGCTAAGAAATTTGAACCACTGTTTCATTCTAGATAACTTTCCTCACTAAGACCTATCATGCCTATTTATAAATCTAAATCAAATGGTCTAGTGCCTCTGCTATATATTTAAGTTCTTGAAAATTCTAAAGAATCCGCATTATTATTGATCAAGACGTGATATCTCGGTTTGTCACATTCCCACTACTGTTATGTAGCATTTCAGTGCATTTATTATAAATACTTTATAGTAATCTTTCTGATTACCTTTCTGCTACGTAGCCTAGATTTGATGAATTTCAACGCAATACTAATTTGGTACCAAGTTCTTATCAATTTATAGTTATATTAGTTAGATGTAACAATAATATCCATCATAATCGTTTCTTCTGTCGCACTTACCGTTTGTTGAACTCTTTTAGCACAAGTTTACAGCCAACTTTAAACGCAGTGTGAATCGTTAGATACTGTTTTCATGGTTCCTCTCTTTTTAAAAATGTCATTTTTTAATATTTTAGTTATATTCCCACTCTGTAGCTGTTCTTATTTAAATGGATTCATACACAAAATGGCATTTTATTATATATATATATATATATATATATATACATACACACACAAAATTTACTTTGTTAGTAAAAAATGACGGCAAAATTAAGGAATATATATATATATATATATATAAATTCATTCATTGTCTCTAATATTTGACAGTATATGTTAGGAAAATTATTTGCTGCCTCGATAAACTATATATATATATATATATATATATATATATAGTCATAGTCATCCGCAGACAGATCTGTTTTGCTGTATCACAGCTCATCAGTACGGTTAAACTCCGATTGCTTTTAACCCAGGATTGAAACCCGACTGAATTGGTGTCAGTTGGCGATTCTACCTCTGGGCTATGGGCGTACGGTAGAAGAAAGCAGACTTTTTAGCGTATACATTATCATTACATACGAAGTCTTTATTATAATAAAGTGAATATATATTCAATACTCGACGTCATAATTATGGCAAAATTTAAAATAAGCTAATGCTAAAGAGCAAACACGCGGCAAAAGCTTTCATATATGATGGGAAAGAGAATGAACTGAGCCGACGCTGCCTCGCTTGTTTCTCTCTATCTCAGCCTGACAGAAGTGAGATATATATAACAACGCTTTTATTAAAATAGGGAGGATAAGATATTTTGTAATCCTTACTCACAAAATTTCGGCATTCATTCAAATAACAAATCACAAGATATCAGAATTAAATATTGATATATATTTGTACATTTTAACATCCCGATAATAAACATACAATTCTTTTTCGTAGGGGATGCTTGTTTTCGAAACAATTTTGTTTGACGTTGTATAACATGAAATTGCATCTGGAGAATATTTCTCTGAATTCTTACAAATGTAGACACAAGTAAAATTTGTGTGAAATGTACTCGACCAACTTCCTACAATCTGATCAAATGCCGCTCTTGAACAAATCGATACATTTTAGAAACTACTTCCTCTGTGTGTGTGTTTACACACACACGGAAAAACTGTCGGCGAAATCATGTCAAACTAAAAATAAAACTGACATCTCATTTTAACAAATATATTTACAAAATTACACAAAATCTAAATACTAAAATTTACATTATTCATTAAAATAGCCATTAGCTTCAACCACGGCTCCAAACGACATCTGAATCTTCTGCAATTTTTCCCGGCGGTGTCATCAATTATCCTTGGCATCATTTCATCTTTGGTGTTAAAAGGAGTTTTAATTTCTTACTCACCAGCACCACAGTTATAATGACCAAGAGCTTTGCAGCCTGCGAAGTTGGGTGGCCAGATGTAAGGGGTGATGCAGTGGGAGAAATTGTCTGAAATCTTCACTGTATTCTTCTCGTGCGGTATAGTGAAGTATCCTCTTACCAGCTAGTTTGGAATCAACAAAACTTTTAATCCAGGTCTGCACTATCACTTCAAAGCATGTAGGATGTAAGAATTTCTGTTGAATCTACGACCTGCTTCAACGAATTAGTTTTTTTTTTTTTTTTTTTTTTTTTTTTCAACGGAACGATGAGGGTTTGCGACTTGCCGTACCTTCGTAATCATTATTAATCATCCAACTCTTTCAAAATCCTGTGCATTGTCCTCGGATTGACACCCAAAAACTCGTAAATGCTATTCCGGTGCGAATGTCAACTTTACAGCATGCCATTTCCAAATTTCCGGCGAAGTAAAATGAGTCATGATGCTCTTTTCTTTTCTTTTTCTTTTTTTTTTTTTTGCATAGACGGTGCCCAACAGACCCTATTATACTGTGCAGTTGACTAAATAAAAAAACGCATGTGTGAAATTAAAAATATAACATGGCGACAGTTTGCCCATCACATATGAACATATATATATATATATATATATATATATATATATATAGAAAGAGAATTCTGTTTTGTATAGAAGGCAAGCTGTGATATTTCTCACGTTAGGACTGAAGCATTTTTTTGTCTCTGTCACTTTCCACCAGGCTATGCGATACTTTATAAATACTAGAAACGAATACACTATCATGACAATTTTATCTTTTTTTTTTTAAATTATTTCTTCAATATATTGTCATTTTGTTTTCACTGCTTTCAGAAAGGTTATTTAGTACGAAAGAAATAAAACAATTTCTATTGTTCAGTCTGTAAAACGATACATAATAGTCATGTTCATAGCTTGATACGTATTTATAAATTGATTTATCTTTCGAATATTTTAATTTCTGTTACTGGATAGATGCTTCTTTATACGACAATGAGGGCAACAATCAGATGATCTCATTAAAGACTATTTTCTGTAAAATATTCTTTGCATGATAGTGAATTATGTTTCATTCAATCTCTTTTTCACTGAAATATATACATAATGTTATCTGTCAGATTGATACAAGCTGACGTGCGTGTTTTTATCCGATTCGACTAATTCTGAAAACGGCTGTCCTCCATCGATAAGTTAAACCAGAAATATTAATTCTAAAAAAAAAGCCAGGATAATTTTGGATCAAAGATATATTTTTTAAGCTTGAAAATGAAGATATTAACCCTGGAATACTAACCATCAATTAAAGTTACACCACTACTATGGGTACATCATATCCGATTTTGAAAATATTAAAAAAATATTAAATATAAATCTTTATTTGAAATATTTTACATGTTGGTAATTCAAATTTGTATTTTGAGTTAACATTAATAGGAACTGAAAAACATTTATGTAAGAATGAGGTACTGCAAATTTAATCAAATTATAATTAAAATGGAGTCATTTGCGCTAGGTACTATACACACACACACATTACTTCCTTAATCAGAAGTCAGTCAGTTAAGTGCCATACGTGATACACGTTTGGGCGATCATGTCTCGAAAGAGACATGACTGACTGGGCAGAAGATTATCCCGCAGTAGGTTGCCATTGCTTTCTGCGGTAGACTGGTTGCCGGCCAAGACTATAGAAACCAATCTGTCCTGCTATTTAACCCATAACTGGAAGGAAAAGACGGATTAATACCTTTCCCAAGGGTATTTGCGCGTAAGTGAATACAATGGATTCGAACTCGAATACAATGGATTCCTCGGTTTCTCGTTCCGAGCCGATATCCACTGTACCACAACGCACATTTGTGGTACAGTGGATATCGGCTCGGAACGAGAAACCGGAGAGCCGAGTTCGAATTCCTGTTGAATCTATTGTATTCACTTACGCGCAAATACCCTTGGGAAAGGTATTAATCCGTCTCTTCCTTCCAGTTATGGGTTAAATAGCAGGACAGATTGGGTTCTATAGCCTTGGCCGGCAACCAGTCTACCGCAGAAAGCAATGGCAAACTACTGCGGGATAATCTCCTGCCCAATCAGTCATGTCTCTTTCGAGACATGATCGCCCAAGCGTGTATCACGTATGGCACTTTAACTGACTATACACACATGGTTAGTGTTCTCGGGTAAAAGACGAAATTTTGAATTCTGATGATATTTTTTTCGTATTTTTTAAACATTTTTTTTTGTATTTTTTGTTCATTTTAGCATAAGACAAACAGTCTCACCTTCATTAATTAGTGATTAACCTAGTCATGCTAAAAGTTTGATAATATAGTGAATAGGAACCTTTATATGAGCATTGATGCAGCAACCAGGTTTGTGGGTATTTTTAAATGATTTTAAGTATTCCTTGTCAATGTGACTGAGAAATTTGTCGAAACAGAAATTAAATTCTATTTTTCTGGAGTGATAAGTTAAACAGCGTAATAACCAAATATGGTAAGAATAAAATTTCCCCAGGATGTGACTTTTGGAAAGGCATCAGAGAAGGTACCAGATACTTTTTTTTTTTTTTTTTTTTTTTTTTTTAATCATATCACCCCAAGCAAGGCGATAACGCCACTGATGCTCAGGGGGCTACGTAAGGGTAAAAAGAATGGAAAAGAGAAAGCCGGAAACCACATCCTAAACAGGGGACAAGGGATGAGCCTCTTCACCTGTTCAGTAGATGTGGGTGGAGTGTGAACCGGGCGATAGTTTAGTTTAGTCTATCTACTCTAATTATACTACACTGTTTAACTTTAGGTTGGTTAATTTGAAGACATGTAACCTTTTTTCGTAATTTAATTTATATATATTAGACTAGACGTTTAGAATAATGTAGTACTTGCATTATTTGAACTGTTCGAACTGTTGTTATTTCCATGTTCACAACATTTACGGCATGGTACTCCCCGGTATTCATCAGGTGCTAGGAATTTCGAACCGAACATTTTTTTTTCCGCTCACTGTGGTATATAATTCTCATTACATGTGCAATGCCACTTTCGGGTGCGTTGTGGTCCAGTGGATATCGGCTCGGAACGAGAAATCGGGTAGCCGAGTTCGAATTCTAGTTGAATTCCTCTCATTCACTTACGCGCAAATACCCTTGGGAAAGGTATTAATCCGTCTCTTCCTTCCAGTTATGGGTTAAATAACAGAACAGATTGGGTTGTATAGTCTTCGTCGGCAACCAGTCTACCGCAGAAAGTAATGGCAACCTACTGCGGGATAATCTTCTGCCCAGTCAGTCATGTCTCTTTCGAGACATGATCGCCCAAGCGTGTTTCACGTATGGCACTTAACTGACTGAATGTAACGAATACAAAATGAATTCGATCTCGACGGTTTGATTTTTTGTTCCGAGCTGATATCGACTGCACCACAACACGCATCCTAATCCCTATTAATGCGCATAAAAAATCGTGGAAATTTAGACTGTGGCCGTGAGAATCAATATCTCCGTACCTGATACCGTTGCTATAAACTGACTCTTTTTGTGACGTGATATATTCCTTCTACGTGTTTGATATTCACCATTTATGTTCATTGACAAATAGATTTAGAAGAAATGCATTAATGAATTATTGCCTTTTCAGATCCTTCCGTTTTGAAGAAACCTAAAAACGGACAGATGATTAACATTTTTCCTCAATATTTGAAAATACCTCTAAAATGAAATTTATCATTGATTTAAAATCATTCCTGTAACAAATTATCTAAACTTTTATATTCGTTTTCTTAAAGTTAGCTTTTGAAACTTATAAGTATATATGCAATGGTATAGCGAAAGCTTCGGTCGGGTTTCAATCTTGGGTTAAAAGCAATCGGAATCTAAACGTACTGTTGAGCTGTGATACAGTGGAACAGATCTGTCTGCGGATGACTAATATATAATCATGTTGCAAGTCATTTTAGCGCAGTAATGTTGATCAGGGTGTTATATTATAACAAATTATGAGAAAGAGTGACGTGTTACAGAGAGTTTCAGGAAGAGGGTAGAAGAATGAGAATATTAATGAGAGAGAAAGGACGCAATTTAGTGAGATAGGATATGTCTATTGACTTTACATTTGAACTGTTGAAGATTGTAGCCTTCGGGAACGCAAGTAAACGGAAGTGAATTCCACATGCGGGAAGTGCGAGAGAAGCTGAGGGAGTAGAATTTGCGTTTACAATTTGTTTTCACAGCGAACGGGTGGGACCTAGTTGCTAAAATGAATGCTAGGAAATCCCCAAGAGAATTGAGTTAGTAACTTAATTCTACAAAAGAATGCTGGGGATAACATAAGAGTAAATATGTGAGCAAGGACAAAAATTTAGGCAAAATTTAACCCTCAGGATTTAAAAGAGATATCTGCGATACAGACATCTTTTTTTTTCTTTTCTTTTTTTTTTTAATCATTTCACCCCAAGCAAGGCATTCCACTGCCACTATTGCGCTTTGGGAAGGGGAATAGAAAGAGTGGTTAGATATAGGAAATGTCAGAAGCGGGGTGATAAGTAGTTGGGAGGATGGGAAGTGTGTTTGAAAGAATGGAAGAGAGTTAGTGTTAGGTGTCTATTGACCTTACATTTAAACTCCTGGAGATTGTAGCCGTCGGGGAAGCAGTCATGCGGAAGGGAATTCCACAGTCGGGAAGTACGAGAAAAGAAACTGTTGGAGTAGAATTTGCGGTTGCATTTTATCGGTTTCACTATAAAAGTGTGGGATCTAGTTGCTAATCTATTATCTCGTGCAAATGCAAATCTAGGAGGCACCAGTGATCTAAGTTCATCGGAGCAGAAGCCGTGAAAGTATTTATAGAAGAGACTTAATTGGGTTACATTAACTTAGCGCAAGATACATCCAAAGATAATATTTTACTAATTGGGAAATTTTGTTAGAAACAAGTTCAAGTGTGTTGCTTTGCTATGTGATATCAATCTTGTATGACTATGCTGGAATATCTCCAAATGTGAATAAGAAACATTCTATGAAGGGAGTGATTACGTAACAAAGTAGTCTTAATGAAAATGTTAACAGAAAAAACATCTATACTCAGAATTCGAAAGATGCAGCTGAAATTTTTGAACACAAAACAAGGACAGCTTGAAAACAAAGTGCATATCGACGGCAATAGAGATGGAGCAAGAGCCTGGCAAACGGAGAAGCACTGCTAAGGTCCCTAATAAATGAGAAGTTGTGGAGAACTATAACCGCGTACGTTATGAAGAGGCATGACACATGGAACGAAAAGAATGGAATGTAAAACGTTGAACAAAATGTTAGATATTTTCAAACTCGTCAAAAGAGCAACAAATTCGTCTGGAAAGATGTGCAAAATAGGTAAAAAATAAATTGAAGAAAAATGATTCTTACAAAATAAATATCAAAAAATGTATTATTGGTACTATTGCAATGTATAAATTCAAGAAAAATGATTGACAAAGACATAAGCAGTAAAAAATATACAAAGGAATTCAATTCAATGACAAAGAAAAGAACTAAATTACGAGCTGTTAAGGATTATTTAATTTTTTTTTTTTTTTTAATGATTAAAAACCATAAAAGCAAACGCATCAATAAGCATGCTTTTTTATTTTCGGAAAGAGGTTTTTAATGTTAAATGTTATTTATTATATTTATTTTTTCTATGTCTTTTTTTTAACCTGGCCCTTTTTCGGAATTTTAGTGGATCAAGTCACAGTGTTGTCTCCAATGACAAATCTAACGACGCTTTGCGAATATAACCGCCGCTACTGGCATCTAACTTTATTCTAAAACACATCTTAAAATAGCTACCACATATTTTTTAAGAGAAAATGTTAAGGAAAGGATTTCAGAATTGATCGAACATGATACACAGACATCTCTCGTCAGAAATTCAACTGAGTTCGCTATGCCCCGGCAAAATTGTTTATTTCTCTTTTTGTTCCTTCCAAAGATTATTATTGCTATTTCTGTGTTTTTCTGTCTCATTATTATTTAGGTTTTGAATCTTTATTTTTGCTTGGATAGAATTCAGTCTGGTGGTGGATTTACGACCTTAATGCGGGGTGACAATTATGAATGATGGCCGGGTTCATGTCGAATGCATTATTATTATTATTATTATTATTATTATTATTATTATTATGCAAGATTGTTCAGCTTTCCTGTTATCTGCTTTCTTCCGACTCTTGCATCGCAGCTATGGAGCCATCATTTTTGACAGTGTTATAGGTTCGGAAATATCACTGTAGCTTTTCTGTACTATCGCATTTCGTCCATTGAGTGATTTTTATCAAAGCAAATGTAAGAGTTTAACTTGCAATATGTA
The DNA here is from genome assembly GCA_037127315.1 of Ascarosepion bandense. Taxonomy (NCBI): domain Eukaryota; kingdom Metazoa; phylum Mollusca; class Cephalopoda; order Sepiida; family Sepiidae; genus Ascarosepion; species Ascarosepion bandense. The sequence continues at coordinate 1,175,855 of JBBBDQ010000931.1, forward strand.
TTATGTGTGCGTTGGGGTATGGTGGATATAGGCTCGGAACCAGAAATAGGGGAGCCGAGTTCGAATTCTAGTTGAATTCCTTGCATTCACTTACGCGCAAATGCCCTTAGGAAAGGTATTAATCCGTCTCTTACCTCCAGATTTGGGTTAAATAACAGGACAGATTGGGTTCTATTTATAAACATGCGTTTTATTTCCGTAAAGATGGTTTTAATATTAAAAATTATTTAATATATTTAATTTTCTTCTGTCTTTCTTTGTAACTTGGCCATCCTCCGAATCTTAGTGGATCAATCACAGTGTGTTCTCCACTGACAAATCTAACGAAGCTTTGCAAATATAACCACCCCTCCAAGCATCTAACTTTATTCTAAAACACATCTTAAAATAGCTACTGCAGATTTTTTATTAAAGAAAATGTTAGGGAAATGATTTCTATGACCTTATAATGGAAACCTACTGCGGGAAAATATTCTGCCCAGTTAGTCATATCTCTTTCGGGACATGATCGCGCAAGCGTGTATCACGTATGTCACTTAACTGATTATATATAAATGCAGAAATAACGTGGACCCAAACATTTTTAAAAATAAATATATTTCTTTCCATTTTATATTGCTTTATGATAACTTGTTAAAAAAAAAATTAAGCTCTTACATTTACGCTATTTAGTGATCGAACTATTGTCCTCATCTTTAATGAAATGCATACAACGTTTCGGATGTTGCATGCCCCGGGTTTTGTCAGGTACTAGGAATTTCAAACCAACTTTTTATTACGATGACTGGGACATATTATTTTCATTCCATGTGCGATACTATTTCTGGTAGTCATGATATGCCCCAGTAATCTTAAAGGGTTCGGTTCAAAATTTCTAGCACCTGAAAAAAAGTCACAACTTTGTTCGGACTATTGACTTCATATTTACAATGTAAATAGTGTAAATACTCTCTCATCTCAGAACTCTAGACCTTACATATACTTTGATAAAATTACTCACTAAAAAAATGTACTGGTGAAAAACATTTTCATTTTGTCCTCAGTTATATTTTATTTTTTACTGATAAATTAAATGAATTTCATTCACGCGCGCGCGCACACACACACACACACACACACACACTCTCTCTCTCTCTCTCTCTATATATATATATATATATATATAGAGAGAGTGTGTGTGTGTGTATTGAACTGGCAGGTATTTAGCCTCCATGTACTTGCAATCTACAACTTACTGAGAGAGAGAACAGTGAGTAAATAAAGTTCAGACCAACAAGTGTGCCATAATCAATTTACCTTTGCAATAAATCGTAGAAAATAATTTCTCCTAAAATTAAATTTGTTTGCTCCAAATGCACACATAATAGTACCATAAAAATAAATTTTGAAATCGTTTTCACTCTATGAAATGCAGTAAAGCCACTAAGATACAAAGGTGTTCTGGATGTGGAATAATTAGAAACAGAAACCTGAATAATGAGCGGGAAATTGATAGTAATCTGAGAACAGCAGATAACGATTGACATTGCATTTAGTTTTTTAAAGATTAAAGTTGACTGGAAAGTATGGGACCGGAAATGAGTTCCATAAGCTAGATTAAGAAAAGAAAATATTATCTGTAAGTTGGTCAGCTATCGACGTTTAGTACTGCTCTTAAATAATAAAATGCTTCTAACATTCGTAATAATATAAAATAATTCAAAAGTATAAATTTGAATCAAACAACTGAAATTGAATAGAAAGATTTTAAGATTCCATTTTCAGAGTTGTCCGTCTTTTTTATTCAATTAATTCTATTCTCAAGATTCGGTTTTATATTTCTAAGCTTAAGGATTTTTCAATTTCTTCAATGTCATCTCATATTATTACATTCATTCAACCAATGCCGTCTTTAGGTGCTATTTATTTTTTTAAATTTTTTGTAAACATTCTAAAACTTTACATTTTCAGTTAAATCCATGATTCTCAATTGTAATATATTTCAATAGTTATCGGTACATTCAAACATTTTTATTGAGATTCGCCCTGGGAAACACCTCTCTCTCTCTCTATATATATATATATAAATATAAATTAATGTAATGTTTTGGTTGGCATATTCGATCTATTTGAATTGAGTATTGCTAATTCAATATTTTTTTTATGTAGACGGGAATTAATTTAGTTTACTGTCAAGCATGTAACAGCATTTCATGAAAATTTTGATACCTTCCTAAAAATTCAAATTTTATCATCCTTATGGTTTTATTTTCCTTTGACTATCTCTATTCACTTCTCTAGATATATTTCGGATTCATTGACATTGTTTTTTTTTGTCAGATGTTAATTATGTTATCAATACTGCTATTATTAAGTCTTATTCTACTACTAATAGTCTCATAGTACTGCAATAATTACTAATGAAACTCTCATACTACTAAAATTAATGGCTCTATTATTACTAATAATAATTTGACAAAATTATAATAAATCTCCTATGGCATTTTATCCATATTTCGGTTAGACTTGTAAGGAAAACTTCGTAGTATCTGTTTAAGGTCCTTTAAAGAATTAATAAAGACCATGTGCTTTATATAATGATTGCGTTATGAAATAATTTAAAAAAATTAAACGAAAATTTGTCCTGAATAACATGGTGTTATTTATTTGTTATTGTGTTACTTTCTTAATTTTATCCATATTTCTGCTTGGTATTCGAAGGAAGTCTACAATGTACACTGATTCTTCCTCCTAACTTATCTACCAGTATCACTCTGTACATACTCCCTTTCTACATTTGTCAATACCTGACCTTTCGTTCTATATCTGTGTTTCTCTTTCTCTCTCTATTCCCTCCACCTCCCCTCTCTCAGTATCCCATCTTTCTCCACCTTCTCCCCATCTCGCTGCTTCTGCTTCTACCCCCTTTTCGGTTCCTTTATTTCTGTCATTCCCCCGTATCTTTCTCTGTGTCTTCCTCTCCTCTCTCTCTGTGTGTCTTTCCCCGTCTCTCTCTCTCTGTGTCTTTCCCTGTCTCTCTCTCTCTGTGTGTCTTTCCTGTCTCTCTCTCTGTGTGTCTTTCCCTGTCTCTCTCTCTCTGTGTGTCTTCCCTCGTCTCTCTCTCTCTGTGTGTCTTTCCCCGTCTCTCTCTCTCTCTGTGTGTCTTTCCCCGTCTCTCTCTCTGTGTGTCTTTCCTCGTCTCTCTCTCTCTGTGTCTCTCTCCCTGTCTCTCTCTCTCTGTGTCTTTCCCTGTCTCTCTCTCTGTGTCTTTCCTCGTCTCTCTCTCTCTCTCTGTGTCTTTCCCTCGTCTCTCTCTCTCTCTCTGTGTCTTTCCCTCGTCTCTCTCTCTCTCTCTGTGTCTTTCCCTGTCTCTCTCTCTCTGTGTGTCTCTTTCCCCGTCTCTCTCTCTCTCTCTGTGTGTCTTCTCTCCCCGTCTCTCTCTCTCTCTGTGTGTCTTTCTCCCTGTCTCTCTCTCTGTGTGTCTTTCCCTCGTCTCTCTCTCTCTGTGTGTGTCTTTCCCTCGTCTCTCTCTCTCTGTGTGTCTTTCCCTGTCTCTCTCTCTCTGTGTGTCTTTCCCTCGTCTCTCTCTCTCTCTGTGTGTCTTTCCCTGTCTCTCTCTCTCTCTGTGTGTCTTTCCCTCGTCTCTCTCTCTCTGTGTCTCTCCCTGTCTCTCTCTCTCTCTCTGTGTGTCTTTCCCTCGTCTCTCTCTCTGTGTGTCTTTCCCTGTCTCTCTCCCTCTCTGTGTGTCTTTCCCTCGTCTCTGTCTCTCTCTCTGTGTCTTTCCCCGTCTCTCTCTCTCTGTGTGTCTTTCCCTGTCTCTCTCTCTCTGTGTGTCTTTCTCCCTCGCTGTCTCTCTCTCTCTCTGTGTGTCTTTCCCTGTCTCTCTCTCTCTGTGTGTGTCTTTCCCCGTCTCTCTCTCTCTCTCTGTGTGTCTTTCCCTGTCTCTCTCTCTCTCTGTGTGTGTGCCTCTCTCTCTCTCTCTGTGTGTCTTTCTCTCTCTCTCTGTGTGTCTTTCTCTCTCTCTCTGTGTGTCTTTCTCTCTCTGTGTGTCTTTCTCTGTGTGTCTTTCTCTCTCTCTCTCTGTGTGTCTTTCTCTGTGTGTGTCTTTCTCTCTCTCTCTGTGTGTCTTTCTCTCTCTCTCTGTGTGTCTTTCTCTCTCTCTCTGTG
>JBBBDQ010000931.1:1185000-1217500 GCA_037127315.1 Ascarosepion bandense
TTCACATCGAAAACCGCAGGCATATTGAAATAAACGAAAACTGCCTTTCAAAAGCTTTCTATCAAGAAACATGAAAATTTCGTGAGAAACAAAAGAATATTGAACTATGATGTAATATCGAACTTCCCGTGTCGGCGTGGATGATAGAAAAAGTCGTAGCGGAAGTAGATTTGAGACAAAAAAAAGCTAGTTTTACGGAAAGATTGAAGCTACCTTGGATTGAACATGTTAGAAGTAAGTTTCAAGGAAATTGGGAAAAAAAAAGACAAAATTCGTATCAAAAAGAAAGAACTGAAAATTTAGATGCACATTAAGATGGCTTGACACTCACCGGATATAATGCAGGTGAAAGATAAAACAGTAAATATAACTGAATTACAAAAATAAGTGCTACGAATGATAGAAAGTTGTAGAGATCCATGACCACCCAAGCCATGAAAGGATGCAACACTTTATTATAAGATTATACTCAATATGATGACTGACAATTTCGTTAACCCTTCCAGATACTTTGTGTAAAGGGACATGTTATAAATGACGATGCGTGCCAATAACCTCAAGTCAGGTGACGATAGAGACAGAAATGGATCTATATGCTGATTACAATCTGCCGTCAGTCAGCACAAGAAACAGAAAATGGGCCAAAGCCTTTCATATAGAAGCACTGAAGGGAGAAAACTGAACCTGCTCAATCGGTAAATATGTGATTGTGCAGTGACCATTTCGCGAATTTAATCCAGCTCAACGTCAGTTTCGAAGAATTTAGGATCACCCTTGATTGAATGGGAGGAGGTTGGGTGCTTCGAGTTACCTAGGAGTTATAATTGACAGGTGTCAGGTCAATCACAGAGAGGAGCTAGTCGCTGATAATATGAATATCTGGTATGGATGGTAGAACTATTTACTTTGAAGAGACTATAAAAGGTTGAATTGGGTGTTGTCAAATGTTAATAACTTTAATTAACACATAGACAGTTATATTCTTGAAAATAGGCAAAAAGTCTACTTATATTTATACCGATACTTTCTATCTGTCTAATCAGTTTAGGATGTTGAAAAGAAATTAAACTAGGAAGGCACCCTATTTTTTTTCTAAAATAAGACGACTTTCAACCTTTTCTAAGATCTACAATATTCCTGTACTTTATTTGCACAATGTTTCGGCCGTAGTACGATCCGGCCTTCTTCAGATGCTAGGAATTTCGAACCGAGAAGATTTTACAATCACTTGGGTATATCATCCTCACTCCTGGCGTAAAATCTCGATTGGAAGTTATGAGTTATCTCCCTCTAACTCTGCAAGTTACTTCTTCACCACTGTTGTAGCCTGGTATTGAACTCAAAATTCTAAGAGTCAAGTCAGAAACTGAACAACGTCTATATTCACTGTGTCCTTAGGGACAAGAACAACTGAATTTTTGGGACACATAAACCTAATGTCCAGTAAGTCTTTTTTACCAGAGATCTTATTTGCTGTTAATGGTTTTCTCTAGTATATTTTTTTCTAAGATCATTAGAAAAAAGTTTTGCGACTGCGATAAAATCTGCAATCCGTTGACCAAGAGATGATTTTTTTAAAAAATGACAATCAAAAGCTTGCACTATAATTTAATTTTATAATTAACATTTGTAGTTATAGAAATTTTACGAAAAAAAAAAAACATTTCAATGTAAGGGGCTGACCTTGAGTGATATATATATATATATATATATATATATATAACACGATTTTACTTTATATAACTCTAAGTTAGGTCTGCGCAGTTACCGAAAAAAACAGCATTTTAAAAGGGCTGAAAATTAAAATCAATGATTTATAATCGAAATATTATTTATTAAGATGAAAGATATATATAAAAATATCTTTAATACTTACTAACACGTTCGAAATTTTAGTTACATTTTATTTTTGATTTCCCTCAGCAATTTACGCCATATTTACGTGATGTTATTAATAAAGAAACGAAATATTACGCAAGCCGTTTTTAGTGTTAAATAAAACATTAATTTGAAAAATACCTATCTGCGTCTCCTTCACAAACATACGAGGTATCTGCACTAACTTTTACAGCGTATAATCATTCCTTCAAACTATCACACGTGATATCTTAGCTCTATGTGAAACTAACCTTGACCGTTCTATCCCCTCTTCTGAGTTTTACGTCCTTGGTTACATTCCCCTCTTCTGAGGTTTTACGTCCTTGGTTACATTCCCCTCTTCTGTGTTTTACGTCCTTGGTTACATTCCCCTCTTCTGTGTTTTACGTCCTTGGTTACATTCTCCTCTTCTGTGTTTTACGTCCTTGGTTACATTCTCCTCTTCTGTGTTTTACGTCCTTGGTTACATTCCCCTCTTCTGTGTTTTACGTCCTTGGTTACATTCCCCTCTTCTGTGTTTTACGTCCTTGGTTACATTCCCCTCTTCTGTGTTTTACGTCCTTGGTTACATTCCCCTCTTCTGTGTTTTACGTCCTTGGTTACATTCCCCTCTTCTGTGTTTTACGTCCTTGGTTACATTCCCCTCTTCTGTGTTTTACGTCCTTGGTTACATTCCCCTCTTCTGTGTTTTACGTCCTTGGTTACATTCCCCTCTTCTGTGTTTTACGTCCTTGGTTACATTCCCCTCTTCTGTGTTTTACGTCCTTGGTTACATTCCCCTCTTCTGTGTTTTACGTCCTTGGTTACATTCCCCTCTTCTGTGTTTTACGTCCTTGGTTACATTCCCCTCTTCTTTGTCCATGTGCATGAGCTTGGTGTTTATTTCACGAACACCACCCTCTAGCTAGTGTGACATCTCTTGTATCTCTGGATCATTCTTTCATGTACTCCCGTTTCTCACTTCTAAGCTTGGTTAGTTATCTATTCTTTCTGCACCGCTCCCCCTCCTCCTCTGACTGTTCGGTACTTAATAGCATTTCTAACAATATCGAAAAGGGCATTTCTTCTAATCCATCTGTCCATATATTTGTGTTTGATGACTTTAACGCCCACCACACCAAGTGGCTAAAAAACTCTGTCACCGACCTTGCTGGTGTCTACACCATGAATTTTTCAATCACTCAATCTCTTACACAAGTGGTGGATTTCCCCACGTGCTTTTCCAATAACCCTAACGAAAGGGACTCACTACTAAACCTCTGCTTCATTTTCATCCCAGATTCTTGCACTACCAGGCCGCTCTGCCCTCTCGTAAAGTCTAACCACGCCGTAGTTTCCGTCAACATCTCATTCCACTCCCACTCTACCCAAGAAACCCAGACCAGCAGAATATTCTACTGCTACCAAAGAGCAGACTGGGATTCCTCCCGCAACTTCTTGTGTGACGTCTCTTGGAACAATGTTTATATTCTTTCCATCAAAGACTGTGCATCTGTGGTCTCCTCCTGGGTTAAGGCTGGCATAGATGCTTTCATCCCAGCCAGGAAATTTCAGCTTAAATACCATTCGTCTCCCTGGTCCTCGTCCGCTTACTCGGCCGCTATTGCCCACAGGAATCATTTCTTCCGGCTATGTCGAAGCCATGCGTCGGACCATAACAGGCGCCTTTTCGCCTCAGCTCGTAATAAGTGTAAAAAAAATATACAACGAAGCTAAAATGTTGTTTGCTGTCAGAATGAAGCAACACAAAGCATCCTCTAAGTTCGGCGCCAAAGACTACTGGCGACTCTGTAAAAGCGTACTTAACAATAGTAAATCGCAGTACCCCCCGCCCTAATGAATGAATAAATTTGAGGTCCTCACCTCTTCAGCGGACAAGGCTGTCAATTCGAGATTGGATTCGTCTGGAGTACCTACACCCGACTTCCCACCTAGAACTGAAGCTCAACTGAATGACGTCTAGATTACACCCTCGCTGGTCTCGAACATAATCTCTAAACTTGACACCAGAAAGCGAGTGGAGAGGATGGATTACCAATAATAGTTTTAAAGAAATGTGCCCATGAACTCTCCTCTGTCCTCTCTAATCTCTAAAGCTCCTGTCTATCTGCTTTCCTGCCTGTTGGAAGTTTTCATCTGCAATTCCTATATTTAAGATTACGGGCGAAACATCGAACCCCACGAATGACCGCCTTATCAGCCTCCTACCTATCTTTGGCAAAGTGTTCGAAGCCATTATCAACGCCGAGGTGGTCCAGCATCTCACAGCTCACAGGTTTATCTCCGACAAACTGTTTGGTTTCTGCTACACCAGGTCGACTGCTGCTATGCTAACGACCATCACTGAGTATTTATACCAGGCTCTCGACTAGAATGGCGAGGCTCGAACTGCTGCCTTGGATATTTCCAAAGCGTTCGACAGTCTGGCATGCTGGCCTTCTACGCAAATTGCAGAGCTATGGTATAATTGGACATTTGCGTGACCTAATCCAGTCATTTCTTTCCAATCGCACATTGAAGGGAGTATTAAAAGAACATGCCTTCCAAAACTACCATACGAACGCGGGTGTCCCTCAAGGTACGCTCTTTCTGATCAGCATTAACAATCTCCCCGATGTTATGAGATCCCAAGTAGGCATGTACGCCGATGACATTACAGTTTACTTTCGCTTTGTTCAAAAATCCGGTGTGGGTGATAAAGTGAACCTCGCTGCCAAGCTTGAGAAGGACCTCCAATCCGTGGTTGACTGGGGTAAGAAATGGCTCGTAAATTTTAATGCTTCCAAAATGAAGTTGCTTTCTATTAACAATCATAGACAATTGTTCCTACCTCCCATTAGCATGGCACAGGTCGGCCTCGTTGTGAGTAAAACTGTACGCCTCCTTGGCTTCACACTCTCATCGGACCTCAAGTGGAATGACAATATCGAATACATTGCTAAATCTGCTGCTATGAAAGACAGTTCTCTGTGCAGGACCCGGAAGATTTTCCCGCGTGAGTCCATCCTGCACATCTATAAATCTATCATCCACCCGTGTATGGAATACTGCTGGCACATCTGGTCGGGTGCCCCTGCTATTCTCCTCGGGGTCCTTGAAAAATACAACGGAGAACCTGCAATGTGATCGATGCCGACTTGGCAGCCCGGCTTCAGACACTCTCTCACCGGCGTGATGTGGCTTCCCGGTGCCTCTTCTATAAATACTTTCACGGCTTCTGCTCCGATGAACTTAGTTCACTGATGCCCCCTAGGTATGAATTTGCACGAGATACTAGATTAGCAACTAGGTCTCACCCTTTTACAGTGAAACAGATAAAATGTAACAGCAATTTCTACTCTAACAGCTTCTTTCCCCGACAGATACAATCTCCAGGAATTTAAATGTAAGGTCAATAGACATCTATCACATTAACTCGTATCTATTCCCTCAAACACTTTACCCAACCCCCATCCTCGGTATCCTTATCCATTTACCACCATCCTTCCGACATTTCCTATAACTAACCACTCTTTCGCAGCACTTTCCACTATGTAACCTCCTGCGCAATAGTGGCAGTGTAATGCCTTGCTTGGGGTGAAATGTTTTAAAAAAAATTCCTTGCAAATCTAAACATCTTTATAAATGGAAATTTGTCTGTACGTGTGTGTATGTATGTGTCCATTAGTTCTAGACTCCGAAATGGCTGAACCGATTTTCTTAAAAATTTACACAGATGTACTAAAAGCGCCTGCTAGTGTTCTTGGTAGGTGTTGTGTCGAGGTACCCCCGATAAATATCGATAATCGAAAAGATCGGGTTATAGAAGGAGTGGTCCAATTTTAATAACATTTGATGCACTCATAGACAAAGACATAAGAAACGATATTCAGAAGTTTCAAGGTTACAATTCCTACAATAGTGCAGAAATTCGATAATATATATGCGTAAAAGACAATATATTTGTGTGTGTGTGTGTGTGTCTGTTTATCTACCTGTATGTCTGTATTTTTCAGCCCTTTATTTTTGTTTTTTAGTTTTTGCTTCGGGTTTGGCTCTAAATAGGTATAATTATAGTTCTTAGTCTCAGCCATGATACCATTTACTCAAAGGATTTATTTAACCTTCAAAATTCAGTTTAGGACGAAAACAACTTATTTGATATCGATACCAGGAAATCAAAATTTGACTTACATCCATTCATTTTTCTTTTAGTCTACGGTTTCGCTTTAACTGGAAACAACTATTGCTTTTTAGTCTTTCGTGCCAACGTCCAAAGAGTCTGAGCTCCAGGACAATGGATTAGTTTTAAAGCTTTTATTACACTCGAGCAACGCCAGGCTATACTGCTAGTATCAAATAGTCTGATTTCATTTAAACATTTAGGACTTATTCATAAATGAATAAAATTATTTATGCAATTATTTTTATAAAATCTTTGTAAAACTTTATACATATTTATGTATATATTATTTTAGCACATCTGTTAATCCCTCAAATTCATTGCATAAAACTTCTAGAAATACAATATCTATAACAACCGTTTGTTTATTAGTTAAATGCAGAACTCATTGCAAAAGTTAATCATGTAAATTTTATTTTTGAGACTATTTTTCCGAAAATCAGTTCAGAATATTAAAATAAAAATGCATTAAGTACGTATTTTTAATTTAGATAAAATTTTGATTTTGTAAATAAATATTTTCACAGCTTCTGCTCCGATGAACTTAGTTCACTGGTGCCTCCTAGGTATGAATTTGCACGAGATACTAGATTAGCAACTAGGTCTCCCCCATTTACAGTGAAACAGATAAAATGTTACTGCAATTTCTACTCTAACAGCTTCTTTCCCAGACAGATACAATCTCCAGGAATTTAAATGTAAGGTCAATAGACATCTATCACACTAACTCTTATCTATTCCCTCAAACACTTTACCCAACCCCCATCCTCGGTATCCTTATCCATTTACCACCATCCTTCCGACATTTCCTATAACTAACCACTCTTTCGCAGCACTTTCCAGTATGTAACCTCCTGCGCAATAGTGGCAGTGTAATGCCTTGCTTGGGGTGAAATGTTTTTAAAAAAAATTCCTTGCAAATCTAAACTATAAACTTGGCAAATCTATGCAAATCTAAACTAAACTAAATTTATTTAGATTTTTATTTAAGGATATATTCTGAAGGAAAACTATTTGAACAATGAATTATTATAGAAACTGTTCCGATGATTTTCTTTGCTAATTAAAGTTTCAAACATCTTTTAAGTTTCTTCCATATACTCAGTGTCTTCGCTTATTAATTTATTAAAGACTGTATTTAAAAAGTGAAAATTCAAAAGCTTAGTACAGATCATTTAGAATTAATGTTTTCAAGGAGCATTTAATTTTTTCTTTCTGTTAAACTGGATATATTCTTTCACTATGGAAATTTAGTTAAGTGCAATACGTGAAACACGTTTGGCGATAGATCATGTTTCGAAAGAGTCAGGACTGACTGGGCAGATTATCATCCTGCAGTAGGTAGCCGTTACTTTCTGCGATAGACTGGTTACCGACCAAGGCTATGGAACCCATCTCTCCTGTTATTTAACCCATAACTGGAGGAAAGAAACGGATTAATACCTTTCACATAGAAACTTAGCCTTATCATTAAAAGATCACGTTTACAGAGTTGTTTCTTCTGACGATATGTTAAATTGGGTTATCTCAATTTTTGGTCTCTATGATATAGGACAGTGAGTTATTGTCGCAAACTTGAAATATCAAAGAGTCAGATTTTTCTGATTAAAAAATATTTTTATTATAAATTTCATGCCACAGACAAGTAATATTTGTTGCGAATCAGAATAATTTAACTTCAAATTTGCTAATTTTTCTGAAAAAAAAGGAGATGTATATTTTATTTTTGCAACTTTTTTAAAACCAACAATTAACTTTTGTTTTTAAATGTATTGATCGCTCAAAAGTTTCTGAAAAAAAATATATGATTCAAATAAATGTAACTTCTGTTTGAAAAAGACTATAGTATTTGCCTTAGGGGAAATAGTAATTGTAATCATTTAGTTTAAACTAAATTTAAAGTTTCAAGGAAAATTGGAATTTTTGAAAAATAAGTGGAGTTACCTATTTTATCTCTAACTCTTTTACTTTTATGTCTGCGGATTTCTATTTACGCTTTCACACCTTGATTTATCACACTGGAAAAATGGTAGACTTTGAAAAAAACTGTAGCTCTTGTAGTATCTGCGTATCTTTCATTCAGTAATGAAGAAGAACACTCTTAGCTACTTGTATATACATGGTATATCACATGCTACATTTTTTTTCTACCGAATGGCCATTGATCAGAGGTAGAATCATCAACTGATGACAATTCGGTCGGGTTTCAATTCTGGCTAAAAGCAATCTGAGGTCTAACCCTACTGATGAGCTGTGATACAGATCTGTCTGCGGATGACTATATATATATATATATATATATATATATATATATATATATATAACAGAATATTATCCTTAATACATTAATTTGAATTCTTCGGCATTTAAAGTTGAATTTATATTATGGGATTTTCAATTGATTTTTATGCCGACTGTTAAGCACCAATTCATTCTCTGATTCAATAGTTGGGTTAGATTACTGTATTTTATTAGATTTCTTTTTTCCAAAATAAAAGTTACATCTATCTCTACGACTATTAGGCGTACGTACGGAACTTATAATCTTTCATGTTATCTAAGGCTTTTTTTATATAATTTGCTTACTAGCTTTGATCGTATGTCCTTGAACCGAGAAGTCTAATGCAGAAAATATACAAAACATATTCTGCTATATTTACATTTCCTATTTTTAATGTGTCACTCAAAAGTTCAAAAACATGAGGTTATACTTTTGCGTTTAAAAAAAATAAAAGATTAAGTTATCCAAATGTTTCTCATAGGATCATGCCAGAGACCTGCAATAAATGTTTACAATGTGTTGTTTATAAGCTGCCAGGTTTGATGTGCGTAACTTTATAAATGGAACAGCTGGGAGAAAAAAAAACCCTTCTTTATACTCAAAGCTGCCATTTTATGTTTGTTTATATCAATTTATATTAAGCTAACCATGTGTGTTGACTGAAATATTTTCCTGACTACCGGATACGGAGATCGTATGTTGTACATCAGTCAACAAGCCCGGTCAAGGAAACTGAACGATGGAAGACAAGGTAAATTTAGCTCGTGAAATGCCTTCACACTTTCTCCATCCCAAAACGTGAACAATTGATATATATATATATATATATATATATATATATATATATATATATTAGTAAGAACAAATAAAGTAAAAAAAATCAAGAGTTCGGAGGATTTATTTTTGAAAGTGCGCAATACAATGTTCTAATAAAAAATATAACGGTAATATATTGTAGAAGTAGAGAGATAGTTAATGTCTTTTAATTTGGCCTTTTGTGAAATATAACCAAACTTACTACAACTTACAGGTTTATTCAGAATTATCGGAATTATCAGAAGGTTATCAGCAGATGGATTTATGGAAAAATAAAAGTATAACTTCTGTATGTTTAAATAGAAATTTATTAATAGAAAAGAATAACATGAATTGGTAGAAGTTAATGTTGAATGAGAAACAGTATTAAGAAGTTAAGGGCATCAAAAGTTCGTAGTAGTAATTTGTGTGGATGTAGGTAGGAACGGATGCATGAGCGTTACCTTTGGGTAAGAATGTCTTTGAAGTATTTGCTCAGTATTAGTTTTTTTTTTTTTTTCGGTTATCATGTATAAAAAGCGACAAAAGGGGTGAACGACGAAGAGGAAGTAAGGCGAGAGTGGTAATAAAAGCGATCGCTTAACGTTTGTCAATTGTACGTGACCATTACGCTTTTCTTCTCTCTGGCAACACTCGAATTTCCTCTGTCTTTTATTTTGGTTGTGAGACTCGGAAAGGTCATTTTAGAATTCACTCGCGGGGGATTCTGGCTTTTCCATTGGACGACGCATAAACTTCGCGTCCGCTCGCGAAAGGGTCTGTTAAATAATGTTTATGATAATTGAAGATTTGAATTTTGTTTTTAGATATTTCCTAGTTTTCATTTGAACGAAAAAACTTTCGCATCGAGCTGTGAAATTTAACAAGTTTTGTTTGGGATTCGTTTTTGCGTGCGTACTGAGCAAAGTTTGTAATTCGAGTCTTTTTTTAATTTTTTTCTATCAAAATCAATGATTCAGTGATTTGAATTTTAAATCTAGATCTTGTTTGTTTTTTTTTTTTGTTTTTTTTAATCATATCGCCTTGAGCAAGGCGGTAACGCCACTGATGTGCTGGGGGCTACGTAAGTGTGAAAAGATTAGAAGAGAGAAATCCGGAAACCACATCCTAAACAGGGAACAAGGGATGAGGCTCTCTACAATATAAATAGTTATGAAACATTTCTTTGTGGTTTTATATACCGATATATTATAGCTACTTATAATACAATATTATTTATATACACACGCATCCACACAATATACGAGAATATTAATCGCACGCAAAATGCAATAACACAAAGAACAACATTGTAGTAGAGGCAAATACAGGAGCAACAGCGAGGTAAGGCCTTTTATATTATCAGCCGATCGGTCTTTATTCTCATAATGATTATAAGGAAAGCCGAGTTGGAAATCTAGTTGCGTACTTTACATTCATTTACGTGCAAATACTATTGTAGAAGTTATGAATTCATTGTTCTACTTATATACTAAATAGAACTTGTAAACAAAAATTATTAATTCAAAAAATATATATTCGTGACATCTTCGTATGCAAAAATATATTATTTCAGTTCAGAATGTTTCAATTATATATAACCAAAACTTTTTAAAAGCTGTCAAACAGGTCAACCGAAATCTACTTATCTATCCATATAAAATTATATACGTACTTCGCAATATACGAGTTTGCGTGTGTATGTATACGTTTTATTTCAAACATTTGTAATAAAAAATATTTACAAAACGAGCAGAAAACAAATATAAATTAAATATACCTCATAACTAAAATTGCATAATATTTTTTTCTACATCTTCAAACCCGGATACACTTTTCTTCACTTTCTCTAAATCCGGGGGGAAAAAACGAAAATAAAAAAGACTATCCCCACCCACCCTCTCATACCATCTTTATTTTATTTCTACACGGACTAAAATACATGTCAGACACTAAATAATGAGTGGCGTAAGTGCTCTTTGCTTTCTAAATAGTCTTGATTCGTTCGTATTTTTTTTTTAAATTCTCGTGTATAATTTTACTTTCACTTTCGCTTTTAGATTTTAATTATAGTTAATACTTTCAGATTTATATTTATTTTCATAATTCCGTTATTTTCATTTCTAATTCAAGTCTTGGTCGGGAAGTCTGGTATGTCGACATACTTTACGAAACGTTATGGCAGTGTCCGACCATTTGTGCAATTAAATTAACCAGGTCCTCCTGAAGTTAGTCTTCTATTTATAAGCCATCTTCGTTTGGAAATGAATTAAAACGATCGCAGATCGATACGGCGGCTTATTATATATAAAAATATACAAATGTTTTATACATGTCAATCATGTATGAATAGAATATATCCGCTTCTGTCTATATATATATATATATATATATATATATATATATTCTAAACATATACTGTTAAATATAAGAGACAATAAAAATCTGTTATGTTTAATCATGAGCCGCTCTAAACATTGTATTTTGGTTTTAATTTCAGCTGAAAATAAAGACAAAAATTCTCCAACATTTGGATAATTTTTTAGTAAGTTGGTTCTTAGTTTTCGGCTCACATGAACCATCTTCAGAGAGGTTACAAATATATTGTAACTTCAGATATTGGAGATCGTCTACATTAAATCCAAAAACCCACGCATCATAAAATCACTTTTAAATCTGGTCATCGCGTGGTGTGATGTCATAGAACCGCATTACAAATTTGCGAACTGCGTTTGCTATTTTTGGTAACTGCTGCCGTTACTAGGCGGAGTTTTATGTCAACACAAGATAAAATCGTCGCTGATGGTGGATGTTTTTGTGTTAACGTTCTTGTAACCTCTCTGAAGATGGTTCATGTGAGCTGAAAGCTTAGAACCAACTTAATAAAAAAAATTATCCAAATGTTGGAGAATTTGTCTTCATTTTCAACGGAAATTAACGCCAAAATACGATGTTTAGAACGGCTCATGATTAAACATGACATTAATTGTCTCTTATATTTAACAGTATATGTTTAGAAAATTATCTGCTGCCTCGATACACTATATATATATATATATATATATATATATATATATATATAATGTGTGTGTGCGTTTTGTATTTAAGATGATGATTTGTAACTACATTGTTTGGAATGTTGTCCTCATATTTATGGCCATATTCGCAATGTTTCGGCATTCATGTGAGATTTCCTGGATACATGGCCCAGTGGTTATAAGCGTTCGTTGATTAATCCCAAAGTGATTTGTCTCTGTCTTGAATAACTGGCCAGAGTTGAGGGAAGAATATCTAGGAGATTTGAGATATCAAGGTCTTAAACTGAAAGCGATATATTCAAAGGCCTGTCATGTACAATTAGTCCACGTGAGGGAGGAATTGTTCTAAGAGATTTTCGTTCAAAATTCCAGGAAACACCATTTAAAAGATGAAACGTCGCGAATACAGCAATAAATATGACGGTAACAGTTCGAATAATAATATTATATATATATATATATATAAAGCTATAAATTATTTAAGTGTATTGTTTTTTTAATCTACATACACCGAGCCCGTGATTTTCAAATCTAAATGCAAACTACATCTTTTAATCATACAATGAAAGTATTTTAAATTTATTTCATTAGATTTCTTTATTTTCCTTCTTTTGTAATTTTTTATTCCTAATAAAATTTAAATGCGCCTCAAAGTTTTACTTCCACTACTGCATCGCTCTGAAAGGAGAATATAGTTTGAAAATAAAAATATTTTTGAGATGTGCGCAAAAAAGTTTGACGAAACACGCAATCATATGTATATTATTTAACGGTTTAGTCACAACTGAGAGTTAAGTGCGTTATGCAATCATCTGGTGTATAAATATGTAGACATTACCTCTCTAACATTATATATATATATATATATATATATATATATATATAGGTGCAACACTTCATTACTGTTATAAATTGACAAAAATTATCACCACTACCTATGATGATAATAATTAAAACAATGAAACCATAAAACCCCGCTGAACAGCTATATCGAGGTGAATAAATAATTAAGAAACAAGATACACCAGCTACTAGAGTAGCACCTAGGTCCCATCCTTATACACTGAAACCGATAAAATTTAACTGAAATTTCTACTCTAACAGCTTCTTTTTTCGCATTTCTTGTCTGTGGAATTCACTTCCATATACTTGCTTCCCCGACAGGTACAATATACAGGAATTGAAATGTAAGGTCAATAGACATCTATCCCCATAACTAGCATCCTTTCTTTCAAGCTCTTTTCTCCACCCATCACACCGGTATTTTCATCCGTTTATTTTCCTCCTCCTAATATCCCTTACAAGCAACCCTTCTTTCTCATCTCTTTCTCCTATGTAACCCTCTGCGCAACAGTGGCAGTAAAACTGACATGCTTCGGGTGAAATGATTAAAAAGAAAATAAATGTGAGAGAGAGATAAAAATAATCCCCAAAATGGAAATGAGTTGGAGGTCAAATAGATGTTGCTTCTGATTCCACAGTGGAGTTTTTAATGATTTAATACAGATGGCCTCCAATACTCTGATGGAACGTACTTCAGATGTAGAATGCGTACACACTCAAAATAGCGGCACGGTTATGACTATTTATAAGTTGTTCAGCAATAGCAGACCAGTATGTATTTGTCAGTCTATATGATGAAGATTGGTTCAAATTATGGATTTTTGTAGGTACGTGTTTAATTCTGGCATCTAATCTTTGGGTGGTTCTCCCTGTTGTAATGTAACTCACAACTATATTTAAACATATAAATTAAAAAAGTATCATTTTGTATGGAGGAAAATATCCTTATGAAAGAAAAAGATTTAGCAGAAAAAAATATAAAACATCTCTTCAGAGTAACCAATCATTCCTCTTTGTAGATTAGTTTTCTTTATTTTCTCTGCATTGTCATCCCTTCAATGAAAAGAAAATGTAATGACTTCCTTCAATGTTTGAAATGAAAGCTTATATACCGCTAGACTTACTATCGACCAACACAGGATAGCACTCTCTCAGTCAGGTAAGTGCCATACGTAATGCACGCTTGGGCGATCATGTCTCGAAAGTGACATGACTAACTGGGCAGAAGATTATCCCGCAGTAGGTTGCCATTGCTCTCTGTGGTAGACTGATTGCCAGCGAAGGCTATAGAATTTAATATCTCCTCTTATTTGACCCGTGACGGATTAATACATTTCCCAAGGGTATTTATGCGTAAGTAAATGCCATTAATTTAACTGGAATTCGAACTCGGCTCCCCGATTTGTCGTTCCGAGTCAATATCCACTGCACCACAATGAACATCTTTAACCTATTCGTGTATCGTTGTTGTTGTAATTTCCGTTTCCCTTCAAGAAATAATCGACCATGTTTCTCTACAACTTCCCATCTTGTTTGTTTCTTAATTTTTTTTCATTTTGGTAAGCCTACTGAAAGTGTTCCTTTATTTATTTCTACAAGCCGACCAGATAGATGTTTTCACTGCTGTATAAATCCGTGGAGAAAGCAAATAGAAATCATTGCACTGTTTCCCAATTACTTACAATTCATAGCAAATAAATGTAATTTTTATTTTTATTATAAAATATACAGATTAAAATAAATAATTGCCTGATGACACTCGAAAAACAAACGCAAAAATCAATAAAAGAACGGAATACATGAATTATATATGTACGTCTATGTGTGATACAGTATGTGCAAGATTGAGGTTTTATCATGCTGAATGTACTTTACACACACACACACACACACACATATATATATATATATATATATATATATATATAATGCATACACCAATACAACCGGAAAATACAGGTTATTGAGTGAATATTGATTATTATACAAAAGCAATGATATTGATTATTAACCACAATCTTGGACATACGGAAAATGAAATCAATATTCTTAGAATAGTTACATATGCTCTAACCCACAACATGGTTAGTTGGAACCATAAAGCCAAATGGATAAATGCACTAAGATAAGTAATGACAATATTGACTGAAATATATAATAAAAGCCGGTATAGAAACTGATAGAAAACTCTTGCAGAAGGTTGGAAAAGTGAAAAGATAGGACTAAAGAACAATTGCAAGAAGACAGAAAGGTTGTCAGCCCGGCATAGAAATGAAAAATTGGAGAAATGAAAATCAAGCAACGAAATTAAAATATCTTGGAAATGTCTTAACGGGACAGACAAGAGCAACACAGAAATCTAAAGGTGCAAAATATTAGCGAAAGATGCTTTCCAAAAGTTAAGTAAAGAATTAAGAAACAGGAAAGGAAACA
This sequence comes from Ascarosepion bandense, assembly GCA_037127315.1. Lineage (NCBI taxonomy): Eukaryota > Metazoa > Mollusca > Cephalopoda > Sepiida > Sepiidae > Ascarosepion > Ascarosepion bandense. Next base: position 1,200,431 of record JBBBDQ010000931.1, read on the forward strand.
ATACTGAACTGCTATCATATCTCTCACTTAAAAGATGAAGTAGCGGAGTCATGTTTGGCAACGTCATGAAGGGAGATGACATGAATAATAAAAAGAATGACGCTGTTTACTTGGTTGATATTAATTGGTAATTTTAATATTTTCTCAATGGCAGTAGATAGGTCCGCCTTTCGTTCTGTTTACACACCTCCACGTTCTTTCGAACAGTAATAAAGGTTTATCACTTGTATCCTGTTTAGGCTTTCTCACGTATAATTTAACTCTATGCTCCTTATCTGAAATTTAATTTTCTAATTATTTATTTTCTCTGAATACGAGTATATGGATTCACGCATCCGGTTCTCATTCATCCTCGATCTTATGAAAGGGAGCAGAAGTTTACTTTTTTCCTGTTGGCACTGGGTTTCCGGTTCCTTCAAAATCTGTTCCTTCTCTTCCTCTCTTAGTAGTGTTAACGTCTTTGGAGCAGATTAATTAAAAAGAAATGAAAAAGGATTTAATACATTTTAACCTAACTGCCTGGTAAATAAATCAATGTCAATATTTTGGACTCGATCGAGATTAGTCTACGACGGCGTATAGATTTGAACTTCATACTCATTCCAGAGAGTGAAGACTTTCTGTTTCGCCAAGGCAAAGTAACAGGTTTTCGAATTAAAATGTCCATAACCTAGACTGTTTGCCTACAACAGGTAGATATGTCAGTCTGCTCTTTGGCTAAAGATATAACCGATTCGAGGACGGGAAATATCTCAAACTAATTTGTCCGAAAGTGAGGTTACAAACTCACCTAGAACTAGAACTTGTCTTGTCGATTACTCTCTAGGAGCCGCTAACCGTTTCTACATACATCTTTGTGTATCCTGTTCTTTGAGGACAAGGCAATCATAGTTATCTGCTATTTCTTGTCTATTGCAACTCTAAATAAATATTTTTCTTTTATTTCTTAACCTTGTTCCGTCTTCCATTTTCTCAAGGCCGTCAAATATGTTAGTCATTGTTTTTCGCTGTCCCTCTTGCTCCCAATATGGGCAGTGAATAGCAAATTTTCTAAGCCCTATTGCTGCATAATCAACGAAAATAAAGTCCGTCTGATTGCACTCAGTGTTTATCTCAGATTAACTAAGAACCCTATCTGTTTGAGAATGCAGAATGTGAAAAGCGGTGGTATTGTGGTGATAGCAAGCAAACGAGGGACCAGATGTTTGCCTCAGAGGTCCAGATAGCAAAGGAGCAAAACTGGCCTTTGTGCTTCTGGCTCCATGCAGAAGTTTCGGAGTAAACCAAAAATAAATATCAAATTCCTTTTACGGACCCTTTCCGCGGGCCAACGTGAATTTTGTTTATCGTTTAATGGGAAGCTCAGAATTAAATCCGGGTGTGAATTCCCAAATAACTTGTGCGGAGCCTCGAAGACGAAATAAAAGACCGACACTGGAAGCATCTCCATTTGAGAAAATACGAGCATAATTAACACTTCCATTGACCACGTCAAGCGATCGCATTATGCTTGCCTCTCCTTTTTATCTCATCTTCTTTACTGTTCTGAGCCACTAACCCGATGGACTGAGCGGAGACTTCAAAGACACTCCTAACAAACGAACTCTCACACCTACTTACGCAGAAACTTTTTTCGGCATTTACTGCTATAAATTTTTTAACGACTTTCGTACCAACCAAAAGACATTAACTTTATTTGTGAAAAAACCTTATATATATATATATATTATGTTGTTTCTATACCCAATTTGATTTTCTTGTTTTATACCCTCCTTATAGTGGGCTACTTACTAACAAGGCCAAATTCAATTAATATATTTCAGCACACAAGTACACTTCACTATAATGGATAACCCACTATAGTATACACATTCCAAAAGCAATTTCACCTGGAAGATAAGCAATGGAACTAATAGAGGTTTGTAAAAAGCTAATTGCTAGGCCCTGTTAATCTTTTTATGACGAGAAAATAGGTTGCAAAGCAAAATACTTATATCGAGATAAGGAACTATAATCTGAAGTATGAATGAAAGATATCCTCTAAAAAAAACTTATGGTGAGGGAGAAAAAGAAAAAGAGGGAAATTGTGATGGTAAATAAAAAAGTAGTCGACAGAAGGCAAAATAAGCAATATAAAAAGGAAAAAAAGTACCTGATGGAACGAACAGTGAAGAGAGCGAATGAAAGTACATTTCTGTAGAAGCGGAGTGGAAAATCAAGGAAACTTAGTCTGAAAGTTATTTGAAACCCACTGTAGGGAGCGAGTTAGGAAAGAAGAAAATAGAGCAGCCAGAAAGAAATAGATTTAAGGCCAAACTAAAAGAGATAAAGATAAAGAATTTTAAGAAATAATCATATGCAAACGTCTGGAACGAAATAATTAAAAAGTAATTTCTTTGGCACCGGAATAAGAGTAAGCTAAATAAGGAATATCGAAAATGAGGACAAAACTGGAAGCGGCCGAAATGTGGTTCTACAGAAGGATGCTACGGATATCGTGGGCTGAGCATACAAGCAACGACGAAGTGTTAGAAAGAATGGCAACAAAAAGGAAATTGATGCTGAGCATCAGGAAGAGACAACTGAAGTTCCTGGGACATGCAATGAGGAAGGAGAGCCTGGAGAACCTGATACTGACTGGACAGATAGAAGGAAGGAGAGACAGAGGAAGGCAGCGGATAACATATTTGCAGGGTCTGATCAGGTGGATGACGGAACAGGGGTTGCCAGGAGCAAACATACTAAGAGCCACAAGGGATAGGGAGACGTGGAGATCCATGATCGCCTACGTCCTGAAGGGACAGGGCACATAGAACAAGTCAAACGATAAATAAAATAAAATGAAAGAAAAAACAGTTAACTAGAAATAAAGACTAAATAAGAAAAACAGTGTAGGGAAGAAAGCGAATGCAATAGTTATCTTTCTATTACAACAAGAAAAAAAGCAATAGCGAATAGATATTTAATAGAGAGTAATTAATATAGTGAAGAAATCTTAAATATTCTACATCGAAAGAAGAAGAAAAAATGCCTGAAATTAAGGTTAAAAAAAATAAGCATACGGAAATGATTTACGAGTGAAAAGAAAGACAAGAGGAAAAGCAAACGTTAAATAGGATTCACAAAGCGAAATATTCTTTCTAAATTAAAAAAAAATGTGCTTGAGTTGCAAGTAAAAATAGACGCCTCAAAGACCAATAGAAAATGAAAGGGGAATCAAGACGTAGAGATATATACAACGTCAAATTACTGAGGCAGCTAAAATAAATGTGTAGGCAATAATAGGAATAAGTAGTCCCGGCTGGCACCCCTTTCTTCGGCAGCTCCTACAAAAGATGAGACGCTCGGCTTGTTGATTCAATCTGAAGTCTTAATGGCTTTAGCAGGCGTGGGCCGACATGGCAGACGTGGTTTTTTCCCGCCAAGTAAGGGCAGAGGATGAGAATAAAAACAAATAAAGGGAAAGGACGAGGTTGTGGAGGCGAATTATTGAAGGCAGGGGTAATGTAAGAAAGGACGGATGTAAAGAAAAATCATGAATGAACGTGAAATGTAATGCAATTATTTCGGACGGACTAGAAAGGAAAACGGGAGAAACGAAAAAATGGTTGGTACTGGATTGAAATAAAAGACGGAATTAAAGGAAGTAGAGAATGTTGTTCAAACTCTGTAAACCAAAGGCAGAGGAAAATGTGATTGCAGCAAAAGATGGAAACAGGGAAACGATCGTAGATTAGAAAAAAAACGATCTTGAAATTTTGCAAGACAAAATTTTTATAATCTAAGAATATTTTAATTTCATTTATAATCGTGTTGCCCCAATCAAGACATTTTACTGCCTCTCTTGTACAGAGGGTTACATAAGAGGAATGTTATGAGAAAGAGTGACAGGTTACAGAGGGTGTCAAATAGTATGAGAAGAAAGAATACTGATGAGTGGGGTGGACGAAGAAAAAAAAGCATGAGAGATAGGATGTAAGTTAATGAGACAGGATGTGATTACTGACTTTGCATTTGAATTCTTGAATAATGTTGGTGACGGGAAAGAAAGTATGCGGAAGGAATTCCACAGGCGGGAAGTGCGAAAAAAGCTGATGGAGTAGAATTTGCGTTTACAATTTATCCGTTTCACAGTAAAAGGAAGATAATACTGAGCATCAGAAAGAGACAGCTGAAGTTCCTGGGACATGCAATAAGGAAGGAGGGCTTGGAGAACCTAACAGGCCAGATAGAAGGAAAAAGAGACAGAAGGAAAGCAACGAATAACATATTTGAAGGACCTAATCAGGTGTATGATAGAACGAGGGTTGCATGGCGTAACAGGAGAAGGCGAAACTAAGAGCCACCAGGTATACGAAGACGTGAAAAGTCATGATCACCTACGTTCTGAAGGGACAGGGCACATAGAAGGAAAGTGGCTTCTCGATATACGGTATCCATTCAGGACAAAAGCAATCACTGATCTCTACAATTTCATTCTTACGTTGTTCTTAATAAAAGTGTATTTTTGTTATTTTACCTAATCAATAGCTAAAGCTACTGCTACTTTTGGGATGGTCGTGTCACTGTCTTCTCGTCAGAATCCATCTTGCACATATACAAATCTACCATTGGTTCGTGCTTGGAATATTGCTATTCACCTCGGGTTGATCGACAAATTTTAAAGTAGAATCTGCAATAAAATCGATCCTGATTTGGCAACTGAACTTCATTTTCTAACAGTCGAGATGTAGCTCCCCGCTCTCTTTTCTACACATATTTTCACGGCTTCTGCTTTGACTAGCCAATTTACATATTGCCCTCTCTAAAAGAATTTACTCATGCTACTAGACTGGCAACTAGGTGCCACACCTTTTACAGGGAAAAACGGTCAAATCTAACATCTCTTCTAATCTGTTTCTTTTGTTGCCCCTCCGGCCTTTGTAACTCAATTCCGTACAATTTTTCCCCTGATAGCTACAATCTTCAAAAGATTATATGCAAAGTCAATTGCCATCTTTTATCCCTTTGATTTTCGTCTTTCTCTTATCCTTTCACCGACTACCCATGTATCTTCATTTTTCCTTTCGCTCTTCTCACTTGAGACCCTCTGTGCATCAGTGGCAGTACTGCATCGCTTAGGATGAATCGATTAAAATAAAAATTAAAAAGACTTATTCCGCCATCATTTTTACAAGTAGGTTAGGGTAGTCATTTACCTGTTGAATTTATCCTTTGGCTAAGAAAAATGCCAGTGATCGAAATAAAGGGTTCAGTTCGAAATTTCAGTCACCTGAAGAAGGTCGGAACTTACAATGGCCGAAACCTTGTAAATATAGTAAAGATGAGGACAACGGTCTGAGCAATGTAAAAAATATAAATGATTGAAGAAATTCAGGGATTATTAAAAATGTATAATATATCGAATATCTTTAGATAAAGAAATCACAGCAAATATACCGTATATGCAAATATAATGTTTCTTCGTATTTTTTTTCAAAAGACATGTCTTACAAATCACCTGCGTTTTATATCCAAAATTGAGTCCTCAATTCTGAATCACATCAGCTATAATTTTATGTTGGGTTGTCATTTTACTTCAACAGAACCAAACACCAAATAATATTATATTCTCAAAAAACATCCTCCTCAAGATTATTAATATTATTGCTACAATTATTAGTGGGACTATGAAAATAAAAATAAAGTACCGGTTATTAACGGATTAGAAGATATCGTAAAACTGTGTTTTAGTTAAATTTCAGTTGTTACGTTATTTTTTCAACTTCTTTGCTGTACAATGTTATGGTATGACGACAAACTATATCTGGCAGCAAATAAATAAATAACACTACTTGGAAAATATAAAAATACATTAAAAGAAAACCAAACAGTACATTTTTCCAGCAAAATTACCAATAATAGACCTTCCTCAGGCATTCTTCAAGCACATGAAATGCTCACTCTCACTCTTTAAGTATTCCCTTTGAAATCTCTTAATTCCTTCCATACTGATCCTGGTTATTCCGATAAACTACATGCGTTAGTGTGATTTTATAATCAAGACATTGAAGTATTTTAAGAGCGTTGAAATACCACCTGATATTGTTGTTGTTACCAGGATCATTTTAACCCTGAATCCTTGCAACATAGGGTCCGAGCTATGGCAAATAGTCAAACCCCAAACAAGAATAATAAACTATGAATTACCAAACGCTACCTAATTATAATTACACACACACACACACACACACACACACTATATATATATATATATATACACATACACAACACCTAATGAGCCAGACGAACCTACCTAGGTCTCACCTAAACGGAAAGTCAGGGAATTCCCTGAGGATCTGTTTAAGTGAATCTTAGGTGGGTTCGTCTGGCTCATTGGGTGTTATTTATTTATTTTGCTCTACCTCTGTATTGAGCGCTTTCTCTTACTTAGATGATTACACGTATCGGGGATTTTTTTTTTGGTTTCCTGCTGATCTCGGCCCGAACACTTTCTTCGACTGACGTTCATGTATTAAGCTCTTTCTTTTTTTTAAAACTATATACATACACACACACACACACACACACACACATATATATATATATATATATATATATATATATATATGCTATTGCGTTCCCAATATATTTACTTGACGCTATAACATTGTTGTCAAAATATTTAAATTTCGTCATTAAATAACACATCGAAGTCGGTGTGCCGCTAAAAAAATCAAACAAACTGAATTCCAAAATCCAACGTCAAAAATTTCATCACATAAATCACACATTACCGTCTCTAATATTTACATATTCAAATATTCATATCGACACAATCATTAATATGCACAAAATCTAAGTATCAGCTACTGTTTTCAGTTGTGTAAAGCAAAAACAACAGCCCAAAATGCCAAATACATGTGGGGGATACTAAAATCAAGCAGGTACAAAAATTAAAATACCTGGGAAGTGTTCTAACTGAAAACGGAAAGTGCAACACAGAGATTCAAAGGTGAATTGGCATGGCGAAAAACTCGTTCCAGAAGCTGAGTAAAGTATTAAGAAACAGGAAAATTTCACTAGAAACAAAGAGAGCACTGGATTGCTATGTGATGTCAGTTCTTCAATATGGCAGTGAATGTTGGACAATATCAACAAGGATGATGGAAAAACATGAAGCAGCTGAAATGTGGTTCTACAGAAGGATGCTGCGGATATCGTGGACCGAGCATGTGAGCAATGACGAGTTGTTGGAAAAAAATGGAAACGAAAAGGAAATTAATATTGAGAATCAGCAAAAGCTGATGAAGTTTCAGGGACATGCAATGAGGAAAGAGGGCTTGGAGAACCTGATACTAACAGGTCAGATAGAGGGGAAAAAGAGACAGAGGAAAGAAACGGATAACATATTTGAAGGACCTTAGCGAGTGGATGACAGAACTGGGGCTGAGAGTCGTTGCAGGAGAAAGCTTGCTAAGAGCCACCAGAGAAAGGGAGACGTGGAAGGCTATGATTGCATACGTTCTGAAAGGACAAGGTACATAGAAGAAGAAAAAGAAAAAAAATAACATGTATCATATTTTATTACTTCAAATCTCTCAACAAGATCAAATTCTGGCACTAAATAATTCGCATGCTGTTAAACTAATCAATCAATGAGAATGTTTCATTCCATTAATTGGCAATGCTTAGCTTTATATATATATATATATATATATATATATATAATACTTTTTTGTTTAAGACTAAAGTAGGTACCGCCACTCATTTTTGATATCTAAATTTTAAATTGAGTTTTTAACAATACAAAAAACTGAAGCTTTTTTTTTTTTAGAATAGCAGTATAGCCCGGCGTTGCTCGGGTATAATGAAAGCCTTAAAACTAATCCATTGTCCTTGAGCTCAAACTGAGCGTAAAGAATATTTGTGTGAAGTTTGGTGAGAATCGGATTTGTGGATTTGTATAAAGGACATACAGACAGTTAAACAGACACACACAAACATCTTGCCTTTTTTGTATATATATTATCGATTTTCTGCACTATTGCAAGAACTGCAAACTTTCTTTCGATAAGAGGAAGAAACCCTGAAAATGACTTAGAACTTACTATTTTATATTAAACTTCTCAATTGGTAAATATATATATTAAAATTCGACAAACATTTCAGTTTTGCAAGAATTTTAAAATTAATGTGCTTGTTACTGGAAAAAGTGAATCAGGTAATCTTACGTTTTCCATTGTAAAGTCTCGTAACGATTTGGCTCCCCGCTAACAAAAATAAGATCTTTACCAAAATTTTGAATTTGTTAGAAAAGATTAAAATTTGTAAAAAACAATAATTAAGAATAGTTTGATCTTTTCTCTTAATGACATATTTATCGATGGAAAAAGTTAGTTTTTAAGTTTGGGACTTTTTTCTTCTTACTATGTTGTTTTTTTAACTATTTTTTGGATGTACCAAGACTAAAGTCATTTTTCGATGTTTTTTCAGGGGTGCTATTATGCTTATAGCTTGAGTTAAACATTAAATTCTAAAATTTTTGCAAAAAAATTTCCTATAATATCTCCCACGCGCTGAAATATGAATGCCCCAGTGTATCCTATGCTGCAGTTACAGTAATTATATTTAAAATCATGTAACGGACGAACTACTATTAAATTATACATTGTGAATGAAAGAATATTCGTTAACGAAGAAAAGTTCATATATATATATATATATATATATAAAAGATAACAAAAGAAACTACGAGTTTCACAGAAAGAACGTATAATTAACCGATATAAGTAATTTAACGAGAAATAAAATGAAAAAATAACAAAGAATATTTAATAGCGATCAGAAACTGATGGCTAAGAGAATATATGATGTAATGACGGAGAAAAAAGGAATAATTGTCGAAACATATCTAACTAAAAGATAGTAAGGAGAAAAGATCAAGTTAAAAAAGGCATGAAAATAAGCAATAGAATAAAAATTATAACCAAAAAAAAAATAGTAAGACATAAACCTGTGGTAACGAGCGTAGTAAATTAACTATAAACATGTTTCAAGAAGGGATGAGAGAAAGAATTGTGAAAATTGAAAAGAAAAAAATTACTAAAATAAGATTGAGAGAGATTTAGATGTTAATGATGGAAATAAAAAGAAAATTCTTAGTATGTACACGAAAAACAGGGGAGACGTTTACAGTTTAGGGAAAAAATTACTTAAAATGTAGGAATAGACAAATTGCTAAAAAAATAACTATTATATATTTCAGAGAAAGTTATATAACAAAGAAATGTCTTTATATATACAGACACTTAAACTGAATTGCACAATACTCCATCTGTCAACCCGTATGTTTCTTATAAAATTCAAAAGAGAAAATGTATAATGAACAAGAATGAGTTAAAAAAACAGTGGAAGTAAAATAACATGAAAACATTAATATAAGAGGATAAAAAGTTTTCAGGAAAGACTTCACTGATCTGAGCAAAAATTAAAGTGTCAGAAAACAAATTTGCACATTTCTGCATGCAGTGCTCCTAATTTGTTTCTCTCCTGTTTACTTCGAATTTTGTTATTCATGTCACATTTACTTGAGCGATTTTAATCCGTCTCCTGTGAAACAATTTTTGTCTTTATCGGCTTTCGTTTAAACTTCTTATTTTTTTTACTTGTTGTCTGTCTTTTTGCTGTCTGATTATCAAACTGATCTATCTTTAGTTAGTCTTCCAACGTACAAAGTCCTATTGGCGTAAACATTTTTTTCAAAGAGACACATATATAAACCTTTGCATCAAAAATTGGCGGCGAGTTTTTAAATAAATTTGCAATTGCGTTGTCTTAATTCAATCACCCTAATCCCTGCGTTCATTATATTGTTAAAACTATAAAGAATTTCTAAGCAAGCTTAGATGAGGCACAAGGACGAGACACCCGTTGAGGATCGAACTCACTATTCAATTTTAGTGATTATAGCGAGACAAGCTCGCTAACCATTACACCACCTCGAGATGCCGAACATTGTTATTCTATATCACCTGAATAACCGTCTAACTGATGAGCAAAATTGCTCCTCTCTATTTCATGCTTTCTTCATGTTTTGTAGATTTTTTGTGTGTTTTTTTTTTTTAATTTTTTTTCACAAAAATTATTTCTCTTTTTATTTTGTTATTCCTTCTCAATAAATATATTAATTCCTGGTATTTCAGGCCTTTCCAACAGCCAAAATAACTGAAGATAGACATTATAGAACTCAATGAGATCCCCATCCCGTACAGATATTTTAAAGACTTTATTGTAAAGAAAAATTAATCTGTAGGAATATATAATGCCGAGAGTTCTTATTATGAGAATGAACTAACTTGGACAAAGATTATGAGATGCAAGAAATTACTTTAAAAAATCTACATACAAATGCTCAGACATTAATGTTCTACTTCAGTTAACAGTTCCTCGAACCTGTCCCCTACTGGCTCCGACTTTTTTCCCCCAAACATAAACAGCCACATGCTAGCAGTTGACTAACAATGCTGCTATGCCTGGAAATGACTTCTGGGAGTTGGTCATATCTCGAGGATGCAATTATTTTTTTACATTCTACAGTCTGCCCGAGATGGTCCACTTATCAGCACACATCTAGTGACTCTATAACTTTGTATTTTCTTTACCATTTCATCTCGAAAAAGGTCATAAAGATACATAGGTTTACCGTGTGAAAGAATTAGACAATTTTTAAAAGAAATATATTGTTGGTTATATTCTAATGTATTCCACTTTTAAGAACCTCAACAAATGTAGTTTTCATTATCTTCTTCCGAAGATTATTCAAATAAGCGCAGAGATATAACTATTCGAAAAAATGGTGTGTAGTAAAATAAAAATGTATGATAACAAAATGGTCCTAAAATAAAATAATTCTTTGATGCGTCATAAAAATTTGAAGATAATGAATTATTCTATTTTTGCTTTAGTAGAGAATGGATTTATTTCCGATAAAATTATTTTTATATGTTTCTGCGGATGTGAGTTTTGGTGCAGGGAATATCGATATGTCATCCAACAGTTAACTTAAACACACAAAGTAAAATTGCACAACCGCAAAAATGGATTCAAACGACTAAAAGCATTGTAGAAAAAAAAAAAAGGAAAAATTCACAAGTCAGTGTGAAAAGTAAAATGTTGGATTCTGATTGGATAGAAAATTGATATATGACGCCAGTCAAATTTTTCTTCACACTTAAAAAATGAAAATGCTTACTGGAACCGGTCACATGATGAATTCCACTACTTAAACCAAGTTCCGTAACCAGTCAAGGATAGTCAAAATGACAGCGGTGTCTGATAGAATCTCGCCACAATGAAAGGAAGAAACTTCAATCTGACTCGGTCACGTCTCGCCGACACACATTCATGCTACCTCTTTTTCCAAATTTTCTTCGTTTTTACTCCACGCCGTCAAAAAAAACTGAAAGAACAGGACACTCCAACTTCAGCTTTAATTACAATATCTTTATTTGTTTCAATTTCTTTCTTAACCTACCAAAAAAGGGAAAGGAACATAAGATTTTCATTCTGCTACTATCAACCATGAACTCTAAACTTCTGTGGGACATTTTAAATACTTACATTTCTCTTTGAACAATTTTAACTACATGCATTTTTCTATGAACATTTCCTTCTCAAAAATGTTATAGCGTTCAATTAACAAAATTTCACTTATATTTTCTTCTCACAAATCTGATATTCTTTAAATCAAATTTTACTTTAATGTACAGACGAAATATTTTATCCTTCCATATTTCAACATCCAACTTTCTGATATTTAAATTGTGGGGACTTCGGCCTTGTTTGGCACAAGGCCAAAATCACAAGCATCACTGAGGCCCCTATATCGGCTAGGAACGAGAAATCGGAGAGCAGTGTTGGGATTCCAGCTGACTTCTTTGCGTTAATTTACGCGCAAATAGCCTTGGGAAAAGCATTATTCTGCCACTTCTTCCTCCAGCTATTTCTTCAATAGCAGAAGAGGCTGGAATCTATAAATGTTTTTAAATCCTAGTCTACCGCAGAAAGTAATAACAACCTACTGTGGGAAATACTTCTGCTCAGTCACACATCTCTCTGGAAACATGATCGACCAAGCGTGTATCGCATATGGCGCTTAACTAGCCGATATGTATTCTAAATATTGTCCTTATCTTTATTATTATTATGAGATCGTTATAGCAGTAGTGTTATCCGGCCATCTTGTATGATTTTTCCATCAGAGTAAACTAGATAATTCAAATTGAACGCTTTATTTGATTCATGAAAAATTTCCGTTGCCTTCTAGAAAAATATGCTGTTTCACTCTTGTTCATTCATATCTTGCGATGCTTTCTCTGAAACTGAGCGACACCACCCAGTTTGGGGATTGAAGTCAGGAATTTAAAATTTGTGAACTAATCTGTTGCTCTGAAGAAAGAAAATGTGACCAAATTCCTATTATCTATATATATATATATATATATATATATATATATATATATGGTATTTTGTCGAATTTCTGATTAGAAAAATGTGAGTGGAATTCTAAGTTTGTTTAATTTTAAGAGACATGTGTAAACGGATAATAATAGCAGCCTATGTTTCAACTGATATGAGAATAGGCGATAAAATTTTAGTTCTAAATTTTAGTACGTATACGCACGGCTAACATCGTGCACCCCTACAGAAATTGGTCGTTTACTTCTCTGAAAGTTTGACCATGAACTTTCATATACGTCTATTCCAACATCTAACTCAGGAAGAGATCCTCAGGCACAAACATTCAGTTAATATCATTGACGTCCGGCACCAAGGAGCCATTAGCGACAGGAATATATTCATGAATATAAATCATATATATATATATATATATATATATATATATATATTCGACCATATAAATCAGTAAAAATGTGCGTTGTGGTGCAGAGTTTATCGGCTTGGAACGAGAAATCGGGGAACCCAGTTCGATTTCCAGTCAAATTCCTTGCATTCACTTACGCGCAAATAGCCTTGGAAAAGGTATTAATAACTCCTTCCTCCAGTTATGTGTTATATAACAGAATATATTAGGTTCTGTAGTCTTGGCTGCCAACCAGTCTACTGCAGAAGATAATGGCAACTTACTGCAGGATAAACTTCTGCCCAATCAGTCATGCCTCTTTCGAGAAATCATCGCCCAAGCGTGTACCACGTATGGCACTTAACTGAAAGAAAAGGTTAATTTAATGTTTCACTTTAACAAATACTTCAGATTTTTTCCTCTTTAAGAAACATTTAGATTTTTTCTTCCTCTTTTCATCAAATTTGTTATTAGATATCCCTCACTGTTAATAGAATTTCTGCGAAGAATGATGAAATATTTTATGAACCTGGGCACATATTTATTGTGGATGACCTTGCGATCAAGACACCCTCTAGATATTCTCATCGTAGTGAATTGTTTCCTCCTTTGATCAGAGTAACATTATATTTTATGATAGATAATCAAAGAAACAATAAAATTCAACCATCCCTCGTTCGTGCGCATGTATAGGCGCAACAACGTAACACTTTTATTACGATGACTTCCTAAAAAACGAAACGTGTCACAAGAAAACTTTTTCCTTAATATTGCACTTGTTATATAAAAAAAGATATATCGTTATCATATATAGTGGTCGTGCGTGAAAGCCACAAGATACTTATGTGTATACGTAAACTGACATACGAATATATGGATATATTTTTTTCAGTGCTCTCAATAGATTTCTTCGCCGTCAAGTAAGAAAGAAATTCTCTATTAATTCATTTTTCTTTTTTCAGTGGAAACTACTTACTTAGGGCTGATTTGAAGTGGCTTGTGAATACGCAGTAATCGCCATTTCTCACGAGATAAAAAAGAGAAAGACAAAAAAAAAAGGAAAATATCAACTATCTAAAAAGCCCACAAAAATCATAAACACGAAAGCTAAAATGACACCAGGAAAAAAAAATAAGTATACATAAATCCCTTTCTCCTATTGTCAAAGATTTAAACATCGAGACGAGTGGCTAAACACGAATCTCGGACGACTACTTTTAAATTAAAAGATAAAATAAAGTCTCTGTGTTTCGTTTTAGTTTTCATTTCTCCTCAATGACATTTTGGACAGAAATTGATTTCATTCTTCCAGGTATAACATAATAGACCTATTCAAAGTTTTTAGACAATTCTTTTTAATCCTTTCGTCCCAAGAAAGGCGGTACCGACACTGATTCGCTCCGGGCTACATAAGTGTAGAAGTTTAGATAGAAGAGTGAAGAGAAAAACTAAGCAGTTACAGAGAGTGTCAGAAAAAGGGGAAGAGAAGGATGGGAACACAGGTGTGGAGTCAGTTGCGAATGTAGAGAGGAAAGAAAAACATATATACAAAGTGATCTAAAAAGAATTGAAGTCAAGTTGATAAAAGATGGGTATTGACATTGCATTTAAATTCCTGGAGGTTGTAACCGTCAGGAAAGCAAGTATATGGAAGGGAAGTTACACAGGCGGGAAGTGCGAGAAAAGAAGCTGAGAGAGTAGAATTTAGGCTGCATTTAGTTGGTCTAAATGTAAATGGGTGGGACTTTGTTGCCAGTCTGGTTGCACAAATAAATACTTGTAGCGGTGACTTTAGTTTATCTGAGGAGAAACCATGAAAATATTTGCAGAATAGATAGAGGGAAGCCACATCCCGCCGGTGAGAAATTGGTTGGAGTCGAGCCGGCACATTAAAGATTCTTCTTTGTAGCCTGAGAATTATAACAGGATTTTACTACAATAGAAAAATTGTATTTGATTGCATAAAAGACTTCAAATTTATATTTAATATAACATTATACTGAGTTAAGTTAGATAACATACTGGCTGTCTAGGATGTGTTGATAAACGTAACCGAAAAGTTACAACAATTATGTTAATAAGATCCGGAGATCTTATTAACATTCAGCAATAATAGCGAACGCTAAGTTTTATATGTCATATATTATGCGAAAAACTATACTGCTCTTAATATTCAGTGTTTTTCTTCCTTTCAATTTTGATCGTTTCTGAAAATACTTTCAGTGAAGATATTTTTTTTAAAACCATTTCATTTTAAGGAAGGTTGGACCGCAACTACTATGCAGGTTACAGTGAAAAAAAGTTTTGGTACAAGGGGCATTGGGGAAAGGCTAAAATATGAACAGCATTCAAGAATGTAGAATATTTTAATTCGAGTTGCATTTAAATTTTGGAGATTTTAGCTGTCAGAGAAGTAAGTAAACGAAGGGTAGTTCCACAGGTAGGAAGTGCGAGAAAGGAAACTGTTGGAATAAAAGTGGTGGTTACATTTAAGTAATTTAAAGATAAAAGGATGCCAATCTTGTAGCACCATTAAATTCACGTGATCGGAGCATAAGGGAAAAAGGACGTCAGAATAGTTGCTATGAAATTATTTGTAGAAAAACAGAAGGAAGCCACATCCCATCTGTGAGAAATTACTGTTTTTAAAGTGTCAAGAAAAAACGATTGCATTTCAAATCATAATTTTTTATTTTTTTCAAGAACCTCGAGATAAATAGCAGGATCACCCGAATAAATATGGTAACAGTATTCAATGCACGGAAGAAATGTAGAATTATAAATGTGCTAGATGAAATCCGACACGAATTTTCTGTCACGACCCTCTGACCCAAGATGTAGCCATGAATTCGATGTAGTCATTCAACTTCAGATCTGTTGAAAGAGTGAAACCAAGGAGGTGCAGTGTCTCCAGGAGACTAGCCTCAACCATGATGGAGGACATGGAATTTGATAGAGAACAAGAAATATTTATCTCTTGTGTTAAAATATAGCAATTTTGTTTTGGAGGCATTAAAATTTACCAGCCGTTTCCTGTTCCAGGTAACCACCGGTTTGAGGTTAGTTTCACAAGCAGCAGCCATATTTATTTTCCTTTTCTGTATCATTGTTTTCAGGTATAAAGGATTGTTTTTCTCTTCGCTAGATATATAATCAGTCTTCTATCAATATGCAGAGCCATTTTACACTGTTAGAGGAATCTCTCACGAATTGAGTGTGTCTTCAGGATTGTAGCCGGACTTACCATGCTTGGCCAATTGAAGGATGGTGAAATTCAAATCAATAGTTGTGATGGATGGGCGTTAAATCTGAGAAGTCCAGTCGCCCTTTACACGCTCTTGATTTTTGAGCTACTGGGGTTTGGGGTTTTTGTTCAACGTGCAAACTGATTACCCACTTAAGTTTTATGAACGCCAATATGTCCTGATATTTATCCATACATACAGAAATGCTTCGATTGTGCATATTCGTTTAATACGTTTTTGATTTGTGCAGAATAAACGATTAGTTCGTGAATACATTCTTCAGTTTAACCAAACCAACTGAAATTTTTTTATATATACCGAATACTGGTAAAAATAGAAAATGGATAATTATTCTACATGTAAATTTAACTTAGATTAATGCGTATACATTAATGTAAACATAAGCCGTAATAATCGAGGGATTCCGGTTTTGTATGAACATTTAATATTGACGCTCAGCGGAGAGTGTATCATGATTCAACGCACTAGTTAGGTCTGACTATCCGTTGGGTCTTAGCTTAATTATCTACTTTCATACTTATATATACCTCATATTTAGCACGATATTTTTACCTTATATATATATATATATATATGTATTTATTTCATTTTTAAACGAGTTATTTCGCTACCTTGGTTTCTCCCATGAGAAATACCTCTTAGGTTCATATAATCATGGATAAAAACGTCATAATTCGTTTGAATTTAAACAATGCGTATTCATAAATTCTCTGCCACGTGAACATGCAAACAAAACACCGTTACAAGAGCGTCCTTAAAAAGAAAAAAAGGTATAATTAGTTATTAAAAATCGCTTTAAGACACCACTCATGTTAGAAACCAAGGTAGCAAAATAATTCGTTTAAAAATGAAAAATATTCAAAGGTTCGGCAATGTAATTATATAGAATACTTTTTAATACAAATGTGTACTGGTCAAACCCTATTAGGACCAAAACTAAGTATTAAACAATCAATCAAT
>JBBBDQ010000931.1:1220000-1262500 GCA_037127315.1 Ascarosepion bandense
TTCGGACTATTGTCTTCATATTTGTTGCCATTCGTTCGACGTTTCGGCCGTTTTTCGCTGAAAATATCTCCAGACTATAACATTTAAAATAATGTTTACCTTCTTTAAATTGGTAATATGTTTCTTGTACTTGTAGAAGTTATTATTTTATAAGCATTTTAGAAGACAAGACAAAGATTGGCAGCAATAAAAACAAATTTTAAAAATATTGGTATATTTTACTTTAATTTAGCATTTTTGTCATAAAATTTTATTTCATTTTTGTTCCTAACATCATTTGCAACGTTAGCCAGTCAGTTAAGTGCCATACGTGATACATGACTGACTGGGCAGAAGATTATCCAGCAGTAGGTTGCTATTGCTTTCTGCGGTAGACTGGTTGCCGACCAAGGCTATAGAACCCAATCTGTTCTGCTATTTAACTCATAATTGGAAGGAAGAGACGGATTAATACCTTTCCCAAGGGTATTTGCGCGTAAGTGAATACAATGGATTCAACTGGAATTCGAACTCGGCTCCCCGGTTATACCTAGAAGCATATATATCAAATCATACAACAATATTTCATATATTTCACGGAAAGTTCTGAAGATTAATGAAACAGAATAACAATTGACATTTATTTGAAAATTTTAATAGATACTCATATTTAAACATTGTTTTTACTTAATTATACTATTTAATTAAAAACCGAATATATTCTGAAATACGAGTATTTATTACAAATAAAGTTTGTATATGTTATTTTAGTGCAAAGATGTAATTTTAACTGAGTAGATTCATGCCTACTTCGAAGAAATCCGACAACGATGAGCGAGGGTATCATAATGGTGTCCTAAAGAATCTTCGGGGTCCTAGGTATGACGGTAAACCGCACCCAGCAGAAAGTCTTCTGATTGGGGGTTTATGAGGAGCATGGAACCACCTTTTAAATGCTCTTGTCTCCAGTTCCAACCTGAAGCGGAGTGGTAGTACTTGATAAGGTTCGAACTATAGGCAAATATTTACCCCCACCCAACTGCCGTCAAATACTATGAAAGAATAAAAAGAGACTTTTTACAGGAAAAAATATATTTTGAAGGAAAAAAATATTACCAACAATTCATTCAAGAAATACAAACTACAAGACAACTTCAGTTTTCTAAAATAAAAGACAATTCAAAATTTCAAAAAACTCTGACTAAACATTCTCACTATAACCGATCATTAAAAAAGATACCTTTAAACATAAACATTTTTGGCATTAAATAACCCACATAGGTTGATATACCGTTAAACAGAACTCACTCAAACTTCGTACACGGCTTTAACCTGGCCAGTTAGTGACAAATTTCTTGCACTAAAATTATCTACGCTCTATCTCCACACCGATATTGACTTTATCTTTTAAAAAAATCCCTGCTTGCCAAAATATCTTTTATCAGTAAAACTAATACTAAAAAAAAATATTGACGCCAACCAAATACCATCATAAAACAACACATATATATATATATATATATATATATATATATATATATACAATCATGTACCTTCACGTGAGAATATATTTCGTGCTGACATATTGATTTCGCCTCTCTTGTTCTGTTCTATGCTCGTAATCAGTGGCTTTCATATTTTAATTTGGGTCTCTTATTACGGAAATGTCGGCCGCGAATTTCAGCCTGCGTGTAGCTTCAGGAATATAAAAATATCAAACTGGCGTCCCCTTGATTTTACTACATTTGTTCATTCTTTCTGTAAATTTAAATGAAAAAAATGGAGATTTTTAAAACCGTCCATACAAATTCCAAATCGCATTCAAACTAATATATATATATATATATATATATATATATATATATATACTTACTACGTTTATTACAATATGTTTGATTTTCCATTATTTAATTTTCTGAATGAGTAACTAAAACATGTATGTTGTGGTGCTATGGATATCTACTCGAAACGAGAAATCCGAGAAAAGAGTTCGCATTCCAGTTGAATTTGCGGCGTTCACTTACGCACAATACACTTTCGAAAGGTAGTAATACGCCCGTTCTCCCTCTATGTGTTAAATATTAGAATAGATTGTGTTCTACAGCCTTGGTTGGCAATTAGTCTGCGGCAGAAAATATGGGCATCCTGCTGCGTGAGAATCTTTTACCCGGTCAGTCAGTTTCGTAAAAGACATGATCGCCTAAGCATATATCACGTATGGCACATAATTGATTGACTGAAAATAAAAATTATATCAAAAACTTTTTATATAATGTTGTTGAATATGTAGATAAATCGCCCTAAGCTCATGAATGTTCAGTGCTTTCACTCTGGTTCAGTTAAATCTAAATAAATGAATTTCAAAGTTCCTATAGCTTTGTTTACATTAGCATCTAATGCCCAGATATCCCCAATGGAGATACTGATATTCTAAAAGCCTTGAGATAATTATGATAGGCAGCACCTCTTCTCTAGAAACAATTAAGTGTACTAAACTTTTACGTGATATCAGTAATCCTCCATGACAATAAGTGCTGGAGCACCCTCTTAAAGTAAAAGACTTAAAGCAACAGACATGTATTTCTAGAGAAGCATAGAGAGGATACTATGAACTAAACACATCGGAAACGACGACGTTTTAGAGAAATTGGAAACAAAACGGAAATTGATATTTAACACCAGAAACAGTTATTTGAAAATTCTAGGCGCAAAATGAGGAAACAGAGCTTGGAAAGACAAATACCCACATGGCATATTAAAAACAAGTGACTGATAAAAACAGTTGCTGATATATTTAGTTATTTTGTGTAAATTGGTAGTAGAACAGAGTTCAAGAGAAATAAGTAAAGTTTAGTTTATATTCAGCTCGACTTATACATGAGTATATACACGGGTTTATATTTTACCTTAGAAAACATAAGGATATGCCATTTTCTCTACGATAATAAATACCATTTTGCATTTGTGTGTGTGTGTGTGTGTGTGTATATATATATAAATATATATATATTAAATAAATAAATAAAATAAGGCTGTATTTAAGAAAAAACACGCAGCTTGCTGCGTGTTTTCTCTTTAATACTGCCCTATTTTTATTTTTTGCAACAATTATGTCGTCGAGTAGTTAATATATATATATATATATATATATATACACACACCGTTGTGTATTTATTTGCATAATATATTTCTCTCCTGTCACGCTCAGGGTTTTGGATTAGTTTTTTCTTATGTCTTAATATCAGATGTTCAGTACTAGGTACATCAATATATATGTTGCCGTCATTTTAAACGGCATATCAATGTAAATACTGTGAGTTACGGGCCCACTCTTATACAAACAGTCTATCAGCTTATATTCCAATTGACTTGCACGATGGACATTTACGGTATTATATAGTGTTACAAATTCAAAACTACCTTCAGAAAGCATGGAGAGAGAAAAATTTCGTCATGAAAATAAGCTATGATGAAGGCTGCCAGAAGGTTTAGTTTCATATATCGCAGATCCAGATGAATGACAAAAGCTCCGGGAGCATAACCTGCACGCGGATTAATAACATTCTGATTCGCTACCAGCTGCGCCAGTAAGTGCCATCAGTGTACTTAGACTGCAAATATTAGTTTAATGAAGAAGAGAATATTGCTGAAATATCAGGGTTCGCGTCGTGACATTGAGACCTTAAAATGCCGAGTTGAACAACGACAGTTTTAGGCAAGAGAAACTCACGGGCTCCGTTCGAGCAATCAATCTTTAATGCTGCTGCTTTATTTTGACTTGGAGGTAACTTTTCAACCGAAGCTGAATACACAGGTAGAAAATAGTCACTTACAGAAAAGAACATCAGTATGTAGAGAGGGATGGAGATTTTCTAACTGAAACCTAATTACCATGGAGTAGATTGTTCTCGTTCTTTGACTTATGCGATTTCCGGATGTTATAGTTATCTCCATTGAACTTTACTTTAAGAATTCTTTTCACTGCTACTGTGGCCATGTATTGAATTCACAACTCTTTGGATAAATTCACTAAATCCAACTAATATTTTATCTATTAGGCCATGTTATCGAAGACATCAGTGTCTGAATCGCATTGGTGAACAAAATTTAAACATTTAAATGAGATTGAAAACGTAAGACCTCCAGAAGTGGCATGACACAAGGAACAAGAATAGTGTAGCCCAGTGATGGAAATAAATGGTTCAACCTAAAATTCCAGTCAGCTGAAGTAATTCAGAGTGTACTACTGCCGGAACGTCGTGAACAGGACAATAAATATGACAACCTTCCGAACAATGTAAAAAATAATGTAAATAATTAGAATAATTCATATCAGAAACAGAGGCAAATATTAAATGCTAATTATAGTTGATATATAATATTTGGTCATGACGATAAGCAAAAAATATGTATTGTTAAAGAGTAACTATATGCAAATATAGAATATACGAAGTTACGTCATAAAATATCCGTACTTTCACAAAATTTAGTGGTAAATTTTGGAAATTTCCTCGAAGATAAAAATCATGTTAAATGAGATATTAAAATACATTCAAGCGTTAACACAGACACGCAGACACTTCTTCTCATTTGGAAGATCAGTCACGTGTTAAAAGGTCATATATATATATATATATATATATATATGAGAGAGAGAGAGAGAGACAGCAGTTTTTGATAGAATTATTTACTGGTCTAATTCGACTCCAAACAATAACTGGTTAATGATTATTAATTTGCTCTTGTTTTATAATTAAGAAATTTTAGTATAAGTGTATTTTATAACGCTTTCAAAAGTTAATTTTTTCCCGGGTTGAATGACAACAGTTGAAAATCTGGAACCAGCTGCAGTGCAAGATTTTAAATACGGTACTCACTAAAAGAACGACCTTATTCGTAAAATGTTTTAAATTCTTGACCAGCCACTTTCTTATTTTAATTTTCCGGTTATGCGTTCTGTAAGTTCCTGTCATTTGTTCGAAAATGTTTAGATGATCAGGTCATAGATGTGCGTTGTGGTGTAGTGGATATCGGCTCGGAACGAGAAATCGGCGAGCCGAGTTCGAATTCCAGTTGAATTCGTTGCATTCATTTACGCGCAAATATTCTTGGGAAAGGTATTAATCCGTCTATTCCTTCTAGTTATGGGATAAATAACAGGACAGATTGGGTTCTATAGCGTTGGCTGGCAAACACTCTACTGCAGAAAGCAATGGCAACTTGCTGCGGGATAAATATCTGCCCAGTCAGTCATGTCTCTTTCGAGACATGATCGTTCCAGCGTGTATCACGTATCGCACTTAACTAAATGATCAGTTAATATAAAATGCCTGAATATAGGGAACATTTCCAATCAAGGTAGCGTAACTGAATGGCATTTCAAAATATAATATTTCTAACATTATATTGAAAAATATTGAGCAATTTCTGATGCAACTAACTCTGACAGATAACTGGTAAATAGTTGTGATATTTATATATATAATAAAGGGGGAGTAAAAAGGTGTGATATATAATAAAGGTGGAGTAAAAAGGTTTGAGATATATATATATATATATATATATATATATATAATAAAGGGGGAGTAAAAGGTGTGATATGTGTATATATAATAAAGGGGGAATAAAAGGTGTGATATACATGTGTGTGTATATACGTATATATATAATTTAGTGTATCGAGGCAGCAGATAATTTTCTAAACATATACTGTTAAATATAAAAGGCTCATGGTTAAACATAAGACATTCTAAACATCGTATTTTGGCTTAAATTTCAGGTGAAAAAAAAATTGTCCAACATGTGGATATTTTTTATGATGCTGATTTTAAGCGTTCAGCTGACATGAGCCACTTTCAGAGAGTTAAAATGAACCTTCAGATATTAGAGGCCATCTACATTAAATCAAAACAAGCCCCACACAATAAAATCACATATCAATCTGGTAACAACACATTACATAGCATTTGGACATATGGTTCATTTCGGTCTCTTGCGCTGTGTGACGTCATAGAACCGCATTACAAATTTACGAACTTATCGTTGCTCGTTGATTTATGTCAACACAAGATAAAATCATCTTTGATGTTGGATTTCTTTGTTAACGTTCCTGTAACCTCTCTGAAAATGGCTCATGTGAGCCGAAAGCTTAAAACCAGCATAATAAAAAAATATGCAAATGTTAGACGATTTTTCTTTACTTTCACATGAAATTAAACTAAAATATATTTAGAACCGCTAATGATTAAACATAATTGACATTCATTATCTCTTATATTCAACAATATATATATAATTATATATACTTACATATATTTATAGCCGTAGGAAAAAATAATTCCAGATAATTGGTAAATAATTCTAGAGTATCCTCGTAATATAGTTTAAATATTAAAACTGATTCAACAGAGCTCAAAAGATAATTTACAGGGGAGATATTCATTTATTTATCCGTTCATTCAGAATACATTTAGAGGCAATAGCTAATTTAACATGTCAATTTGAGATGGTTTACTGAGCTTGACAATGCATGTCTCCAACTAAGTTAGATCTGAATTAGCAGAAAAATTATTAAATAACTGCTCTGTTAAATTTTCATTGACACCTGAGATGAGTTTTAATGTTTAACCGATATTTCTAAGGTCATCTAGGATTATTTACCAATCTTCTATGTATTTTTAATTTTTTAGTACAGCTATATTTATATATATATATAGAGAGAGAGACAGACAGACAGACAGACAGAAAGACAGAGAGAGAGTAGAATATTTGGTGTATAAGTCAGGTAAATTTTGATAGACGAACTCAAAAGAACGCAATGTTAAATTTATTGAATTTAACAGAATAATATAATTTAGAAAAAAAAATTCTACAAGTTTATGGATAATACGTATTTCACAGCAGACCTAAAATTAACAGCTATATATAATATATAATAATCATATATAGCGTTTTTTTCCTCGCCATTTTATATATAATATATAATGGGGAGGCAAAAGACGCGATCATGGTTAAATCATTGGTCGAAAAGTTCCTGTTGATTGGACACTAATTTTACCAGACCTTACACTCTTATTTTTTTTTCTGTGAGCTCATTTGTAATCAGTTTATTAGACGCTTTAAAAATATTGAGGAACTTCTAAAATTAAATATGAATGCAGTAGAAATTTTAAAAATATCACTCTTTACTTCAGCATGTCCTGCCTGTGGCAAATAAACCGAGCTGGCTTTCTATGTTTTGTATAAGATTAAACATTTTTCTTTCTGTTTCTTCAGTTTTGTTTCCATTTTTCTTAAAAGTTTAGTCTTTCAAATGTTATGTCTATGGTATTCTTAGTAAATCCTTCATTACTACATCTCTAGTGGGTCACGTACGCTATTCAAGCGTAAGAAAAATGTACAGCGTTCAATGACATAGAGGGTGACCGATATTAGTAGCCGTTCAAACACTGTTCTTGGTTTCTAACAGAATTCCAATTTCATATTACTTTTAGCATTTTGTAAAACATCTTTCTTTATTCCCATGTGCTATTATATGCTCCTGTCATATTTTCAAGTAAGATTTATGTGTTTTCTTGATTTTAATGTATCCATTTCGTATCGCACTTATTCCTCCAAATAATTTATTCTGAAACGATTGACCAGTGTCGGAAACATGACGGTAAAATATTTATCACGATATGCCCTCTAAAATGACAGCAACATATATATTGATGGGCCTACTATTGTGTATCTTACATTAAGCCATAAATAAAAAGTAATTAAAATCTTCGGGCCTGATATATATATATATATATATATATATACGCTTCACTACTCGACGGCATAATTATTACAAAAAGTAAAATAAAGCACTGTTAGACAGTAAATACGCGGCGAGTACTTTTTATGACTGGAAGTAAAACGGATGAACTGAACCGACGCTTCTTTGCTATTGTTTCCTTCTTCATGAACAAACAGCCGAGAAATATATAACCGACTTAATTATATGAGAGATTCCTGATAATTAACTTTCTTAATTTATGGTCATAACATTTATTATAACTAGTTTTTCTTTTTACTACACATTCATTCTTCACATTTTTTCATTTACATTCTTACAATCTTTTTTTCTTTTTTATTCATATGTTTTGCCTTTGTTCCTTTTACTATTTTCACATATTTTTCATTCTTCATTAATTTCTTCCAATTTTTCATCTTTCCTTCCATTATTTATTCATTATTTATTTTATTATTGTTATGCACATTTTTTATCTCAATATTTGCTTTCCGTTAACTTTTAATATTCTATCATATTTCTCCATTCACTCAATCTTTCCATTTTAGTTTTTTGCTTTTCTCTAAATTCTAGGGATATTTTATTTTCTAACTGACTCCTTTCTTTAGTTCACAAGATAGCGAAAATCCTTTAACACGCGAATGATTTGATTAAAAAGAACAGACAGGAAACACATGACCAGCAGAGACACCAGTAGCTGTTTATACAGCGTTTCGCTTTTGATAACAGAGAAAGGATTTAATTGACGAGGGATGAAATTATTCTTGAACTTAAAAAGACGAAAATAATGAATAAAGAGCAAAAAAGAAAGGACAGTTTCAAGATTTGATTTTTTAAAAAAATGACAAGAAACGCCTCAATAATAAAAATGTTATATTGCTATAGAGTGGCTGACACCCTTGCAGAACTTTCAATGATTGAAAGGCCTGAAATGGTCTCTTGAAGTAGAGAATAGTATCATTTGAGGTGTAATATTCGAACGGATTTTTGGGAGCTAAACAATTTTCTGTGTTGTAGGTTTTATCTTGTCTGTTATTGTACTGTTCTCTGTATATGCGTTTACCACCGGTTATTGTGCTGAATAATGCCGCAGCACCCTTTCTCTGTGTTGCTTCCACCTCGGCAATACAAGACATTTAAATTCACTTTGAGAACGGGACGAAAGATGAAAGAAATATTTTATAAATAAAACTAAATTCTACGAAGAACAAAAGAAAAGTACTGAAGACAAAGAGTGATGTCAAATAAACTGAAAAAATAGAGAATATGATAAACAGCATAAAGAACGCCGAGAAAGATTTTCCATCTCACAAAATGGTAGCCTTATAAAAGTGGGTTAGGGAAATGATAATGAAATAAAGGCAATTCCATGAAAAATAATTGATATTTTGTTGCAACCATTTTTTTCCATTTTTTCCGCCATTTTAATTGAAACTGAAGCAAATATGTACTTAAAATAGAATAAAAATGGGGTATGTGCAGAAATTCGAGAAAATAAAAAACATTAGACAAAACCATCTATTAATAATAAAATAAATAAGTATTTTTATTTTACGAGTAGAAGAGAATGATGAAATTTTACTGACGAGAAATGAAAAAAGAACAGAATTTAAGTAGTATAAAGAATATGATCCAGATCTATTAAAATTCAGGGACCTCAAGTTTTCTAATATAGTGTAATTGCCACATCAATTTACGGTGATATCACGTTGAAAATTTGATCCTCGTCTGATTCACCGAAGTTAAACAACGTTGACCTTGAACATTACCTAGATGGGAACGCACTTAGAAATACCAGACGCTGTAGGTCTGTGTGTGGTCTAAGGGATAAAAATTCAGAAGTAAAAGATTAGAAAGCCGAGCTTGAATACCGGTCGAGGAAGTTACAGTCATGCACTTGTAAATAATATTTAGAACAAAAATAAATCCTTATATTCTCTCTAGCTATTGTCTAAATAGCAAGACTGACTGGGTTATATAGTATTAACTACCATAGTACCTAACTGCGTGCTACATGAAGGATTATTCTGTCAAGTCAGTTGCAAAACGAAGAGATATTAATGCCGAATCGTGCATAACAGATAACACCTAAAGACAGAAGAAAGTTTGCTATATGACCTAGAAAGATCGACAAGGGTTGTAAGATCAGGACATGATTTGATCTACTGCACCGCACCGAATTAACTCAAGTTAATTTTGTAGGGAAGATTATATCAAACAAAAGCTTTATGATAAATGACAATAAGAATGTGAACAATAAAAGCAAATAGAAAAAGCATGAAGTAACACTCAAAAATACGTGGGTAGCGAAGTCTAAGTAGTAACGAAAGAAAGAGTTGTGTCATTTCAAAGGGCGAGATAAAAAAAACAAAAACAAACCGGAAAGTCAAACGACTAAAAGAAGAAAAAATATCGAGGCGAGGAAAAAACATGGTTGGTATCAGATAAGGCACTTGAATAATATCGTTTAGTGGGAAAAGGCAAAAAAAAAAAAAAAAAATTAGGCAATGAATATTAAAGGTCAAGAAGGCATTGAGATAAATAAATAGATTTTGAACACATTTACTCAAAGATGAAAACTAGCGCGTGTGCAAGCACACACACATACATGTGTGTGCGTGTGTATATATATATATATATTATGTGTGTATGTGTTTTGGTAGGGTTAGGGCATTTGGTTGATAGGAGGCAATATGGTATTTGGAGGATGGGAAACACGACAGTGAAATCCGAATGCTTCTGGTAATACCTAAAGGTGACTTCCAAAAGATAATTTATAGAGAAAAATGGAAATTTCAATTGAAAAAAATGTACTGAAATATTATGCAATATTGGCCCTCATGTATGGCAGTGAATGATGGACAGTTTTAGCACAAACGGAAAAATGATTTGTGACATCAGAAATGTCGTTTTACAGAATAGCAGTACATACATTAATTGATCATTGCATTGTGCTCTAAACGACTGGCAATTGTTGACAACATTTATTGCCCACATGCTCGAAAGCCACAGCACATGAGTACAATTCGTAATAAATTAATAACGCTTTCTCTGTAGATGTGGAATAGCTTAACTCATGCCTGAATGCGTCAGATTGAGCTCTATGTTGAGGATGTCTATCATAACAATGTCGCAGGGGTGATCATTTTGGTACATGCAAAACATTTAAGTATTTTCACTTTGTGCAAAATTAATCTCATCTTATTAAGTGTTGACAAAATTTATATATATATATATATATATATATATAGTCTCTGTTATAACAATGAAAGTTGAGTATATATATATATATTATCCCGTTACACTCGAGAGAGAGAGAAACAATATCGATGCAACATTGTTTTGGTTCATTCACTTTACTGCCACTTATTAAATCTAGTGATGCGTGTTTATTCTTTAACACTGGCTTTTATATTTATTATTTGATTTAATTTAATTTTTTTGCTATAACTATGTCATCAGGTAGTGAAGAAAAAAACATTCTACTATCAAAAAACCCGTTGTAGGCATATATATATATATATATATATATATATATATATATATACCCAAAATTTCAATGGCAAAGAACCGACAATGTCAGTCTATTTTTTTATTGGATTTCCAATTTTTGAATAATGTTTCGTATTCTGTTCAAAGTTGTAGATACTGTCCTTGAGGTTCAAATATTTTTTCGTTGTTTTTACTTTTGCAGTCATTTTCAAGAAACAATGATGTGTACACTTCTTACATGCAATTATTTGTTCACATCAAGGTAAAGCTAGAAGTTCGAAATAGCCTACACAAACGTCATATGTAACTGTTACTAGGAACAAAGTCGCACCAAAATTTTTTTTATGATATATTTTTTATTTCCATATATCAATATATATGCGCCTGGTAAATGTATAATACACACTTCGATATAGCAACTAATGTTTAATGTGGATTGCTTACTTTGTAAAAATTTTCGCACAAATAACATTTCTCTTTGCATCGAATTCTTATATATATATATATATATATATATATTGTGCTGAAAATACATGGAAAGTAAAACTACTAAATACCTTACATAGCGTTGTTAACACCATATCTTAGAGGGACAGGGAACATAAAATATCACTAGTTATATATACTTCTGTCGGTACATACTCTTGCTAGCATCAGTATACATAAATTGAACTAATTGTATGCACTCATATAATTGTTTGTTGAATATATATATATATATATATTCGCGTGCACATATGTGGGTGTACACGCGCGTTTTGTAGTGTTTATATATATATATATATATATATATAGGAAGGAGGACGGAAATGAACAGAATGAGCAAATACTTTAACTAAAAAAAAACTAGAAGAAAAACAAGAAATTCAATAGAAAACAAAACGATTTCTGTTTTCTTCGTCTCTCTTTCGGGACGCATTCTTAGTCAAGAATACCATGTAATCCCCTGTATCCCCACAAAATGTCATTCCAATCAAATACCGACCATCGCGGACATTCGGACAAATTCAACCACAGACAGATCTTTTTCAAGGCGCCAGTTTTTTGGACAGTAAGTCAGTAAGGTCCGAACAAATGTATCGTTCTTTCTTGTCAATGGCATGCAAGTGACGTTAAGCGTCGTGTTATATTTGCAACAAACCAGTTAAAATTTCATTGTTTGCCTTCTGGCTTGAATGCAACAATCAGACCGTTCGATAGCTTAAAGGTCATGCCGTGAGACAAGTAGTCTTAAACATACGATGATGTCGCTAGGGGAACGGCCTGAGGACTTGCTTTTAGATCTGTGTCGAGTAACTCTAATATTCTTCCCTTTTCTTGCGCCTACAACACGATCTTTATATGGTTTTCACTTCAGTGTACACAGAGCTTTACTTTCATGAGCAAATTCCCCTGTTTTTGTATATAGTCGACAAGTGCGTCTAAAATATATATGAAACCTATAAAACTTTCTGCGAAACCCTGTCAGCTGCTATTCTGAGATTATTCAAGATTAATTTAAGTTAATCAATTTAAACTAACATAATTTTCAATTCCACTTTTTTGTTTAATGGTAAATTCGAAAATTAGTTTAAAACTATTATACCGTATTAATGGTCATATTTCGCCGATATGCTAAGAGTATTTTCGATTTCAAAACCGAATGCATAATGGTTTAAATTCATGAAATATGATTGGACGAAAATAATTATAAGTTCGATAAAAATGACTGTAAATTAATGCTAGATTGAGCTAAATGAAACTGATATCCATTTAGCTAGGAAGGTAGTTTATGGAGCAGATGATAGACGTATTTATAAGGTGAAACGTATGCAGTTGCTTTTTACGTTGTTAGGCAAGTTCACTCAAATGATGTTATATTGTAAGCTCATACTGATGCTGTCGAATATTTACAAGTATAAGGCATTGAAATTATTCAAAATCTTTTCTATGTGCCCTGTCCCTTCAGGACGTAGGCGATCATGGCTTTTCACGTTTCCCTATCACTAGTGGCTCTGAGCACGCCTTCTACTGTTACAGCATGCAGCCCTTGTTCCGTCATTCACCTGATTAGGTCCTTCAAATATGTTATCCGTTGCTTTCCCCTGTCTCTTCTTCTCTATCTTTCCTGTTAGTATCAGATTCTCCAAGTCCTCTTTCCTCATTACATGTCCCAGGAAATTCAGCTGTCTCTTCCTGATGCTCATTATTAACTTTCTTTTTGTTTCCATCATTTCTAAGACATCTTCATTTCTCAAATGCTCGCTCCATGAGATTCGCAGCATCCTTCTGTAGAATCACATTACAGTTGCTTCAAGTTTTTCCTTCATCTTTGATGATATTGTCCAGTATTCACTGACATATTGGTGAACGGAAAGCACATAGCAATCCAATACTCTCTTCTTTGTTTCTAGCGAAATTGTCCTTTTTCTTAATATCTTACTCAACTTCTGGAATGCTTCCTTCGCCCTGACAGTTCGCCTTCGGATCTCTGTGTCGCACTTTCAGTCTTCTGCTCTAACACTTCCCAGGTATTTAAATTATTCAACCTGCTTGATTCTAGCATCCTCAAACTGTATTTAGCATTTTGGGCTTCCCTTTTTACTGATGATCATGCATTCAGTTTTCTTGCAGTTTATTTCTAGTCCTTTCTTGTTACTTTCTTCATCTACCTTCTGTAGGATGTCTTGTAGTTTTCTTTCTGTGTCTGCTATCAGCACTGTATCATCTGCGCACATTAGGTTGTTTGAATTGTGGCCTCCGATGACAAATCCAGGCATAACTTCTAGGCTCCTCAAAATGTTCTCGCCGTACAAGTTGAACACATCCGGTGGAAAGACATATCCTTTTCTTATGCCCCTTTCTATCTTTGTATATCATTACCTGTCCGTATGCAAGAGGTTTGCTGCCAGTGAAGATTCTTTATTACTCTCAAGGCTTTCCCAAATATGCCAAGGCTGCCAAGCATCTCCATCAATATTTTGGGCGTATTTTGTCAAACGCCTTCGCATAATCAATAAAGCACAGGTATCCGTCTTCATTTGTATTGCCCCTTCAGAGAGCATCCTAGTCTATAATATGGCATTCCTTGTTCCCTTCTCTTTAACGAAACTACACTGTTCTTGTCCTATCTCTGGACTAATTCTGCTTCTCGCTTTATTCATCAGTATTTGGACGATCAGTTTTGTTTTATGGCTCATTAAACTGATGGTTCTGTGGAGTTCGCACTCGTTTGCTCATGGCTTCTTAGGTAGTGCTATGAAGAGAAACTTGCTGAGGTCATCCGGCATTAACCCATTATTATAAAATGTGTTTATTATCTCTGTAATTTTCTCTATACCAAATTCTTCCATGGCTATCAGCAGATCTATTACTATGCAGTCTGGTCCAGCTGCTTTGTTTCTATTCAGTTTGGATACTGCGGATTCCACTTCAGTCCGTCCTCATCTTTGCGTATTATTGGTTGCTCTCTCTTGTCGTGGAAAAGATCTTTTAACGAGGTCATGGATGACTAGAAGTAAGACGAGTGGGATGTGGATGGATATTTAGACAAATCAGAGAGCTTCAGATTGATAGGCACATATATTCATAGACAGAAAGACATAGCTTGATATATGCAAATAGATCAACATGGAAAAACTGCTATAGCCGGACGCTGACGTGTGCGGACTGCTATAGCCGGACGCTGACGTGTGCGGACTGCTATAGCCGGACGCTGACGTGTGCGGACTGCTATAGCCGGACGCTGACGTGTGCGGATTGCTATAGCCGGACGCTGATTCTTTTCTTATTCAATAAGATTTGCGAGCTTCTGTACTTTCGTCATATAGACAAAACTCTCAAATGACCGTATTGAAGCTTTTAAATTTCTGTTAGAACGAACTGCCTCTTAACGCTATTTATCTCAGAGATTGTGCCCAACTGATACTACTGTGTAGATATCAAATGTATGTGCATGCGCGGGCTTTACAAAATTGACAGCGACAATTTATCTATCACACCTTGTGCATTGTGCATAAATAAATACAAAATACACACGCACACACCCACAAAACGGTCTTTTTTATAATGGAGAGAATATGTTAATTTTCCACTATATATATATATATATATATATATATATATATATATACCGAGCGCCCATAGCCTAGAGGTAGAATCGCCGCCTGACGTCAATTCGGTCGGGTTTTAATCTTGAGTTAAAAGAAATTGGTGTCCAATCGTACTGATGAGCTGTGATACAGCGAAACAGATGTCTACGGATGACATACATATATATATATATATATATATAAAGTAATTTTCCCTTGTCACGGTCATGGATGTAACGATAACAGCAAGTCAATGTCATGAATAAAATGATAATAGCAAGGTAGCTTCAACGTAGATAATTCTCTTCATTATCAGTCATTAAGCTTTGCTACTAATTATGAAAGCTGTTGCCGTGTGTTTGCTCTTTTACAGTGCCTTATTCTATTCTTTCGCATGTATTAATGTAAGATCCTGAATAGTAGGTATAGCCGTAATACATATACAGACGGAGTATGCCTTTCTCTCTCTCTCTATATATATATAATATATATATATATATATATATATATATATATATATAGATAGAATTTAGTATATCAAGGCAGCAAGTAATTTTCTAGACAAATGCTATTAAATATAAGTTAGCTGTTATAAAAAAACTTACTTCAACGCACACAAATGATATCTTCTTCCAAATCTATATTTTATAAAGAATTACACAACATTAAGCAAACACTAGTCAATAATGGATTTCCTAACTCCGTTATTGATCAACAAATTAAAATGTATCTCAACAAACTTAACAATAGCTCTAACAATTATGATAATATTAATAATAATTGTTTACATCAAAATAAACATAACACTATTAACTTATACTATTGCAACCAAATACATAATAATTATAAACAAGATGAAAAAACTCTCAAAAACATAATACATAGAAATGTTAAACCAGTCGAAAGTAATAATCAAATTAAACTCATTATATATTATAAAAAGTTTAAAACAATTGACCTCATAGTCTATAATAACCCAACAGGCACTAAACTAAATTCTTTACAAAAAACCAATGTAGTGTACCAATTTACATGCCCATTCAGAGATTGCATCTCTGATACTACTCAAAAACCTAGTACATATATTGGTTTTACCACAACCACGCTCTCCCGTAGACTTACATGTCATCTTTCTGATCAGAGTACTATTAAACAACATTTCTCTGAAAAACATAAACATGTAGGTAATATCAGACAGATTTTGGTCAACAATACGGTGATCCTTACTCATACACACAGTAAGAGGAACCTGCAGATATTGGAGGCCATGTACATCAAATCAAAACAACCAACACTCAATAAAATCAACTTTAAAACAGGAAATAACATATTATATTGCATTTGACTAGATGGTTTTGTTGTCATTTCGCGCTATCCCGCGGTGTGACGTCATAAAACCGCATCGCAAACTTAAGAACTGCGTTTATTATTTTTGGTAACTATTGCCGTTGCCAAGCGGAG
The DNA here is from genome assembly GCA_037127315.1 of Ascarosepion bandense. Lineage (NCBI taxonomy): Eukaryota > Metazoa > Mollusca > Cephalopoda > Sepiida > Sepiidae > Ascarosepion > Ascarosepion bandense. The sequence continues at coordinate 1,236,780 of JBBBDQ010000931.1, forward strand.
TTTTATGTCAACACAAAATAAAATCGTCGGTGATGGTGGATTTTATAATATTTCAGTTTAAACTACCTCTCTGAAGATGGCTCATGTGAGCCGAAAGCTTAGAAGAAAACCAATAAATAATTATCCAAATGTTGGAGAATTTTTGTCTTTATTTTCAACTGAAATTAAAGCAAAAATACGACGTTTAGAACGGCTCATGATAAAACATAAGACATTCATTGTCTCTTATATTTAATAGCATATATCTAGAATATATATATATATATATATATATATATATATATTGTGTGTGTGTGAGAGAGAGCGAGAGAATTAAAATATACAGATATAGTGAGAAGAAAACAGCAAAATATTTAGGCGCATATTGTTGGGCAAATATTTATAAGTATACATTCACATTGTTATACGAAATAATTAAATAAATGTGTATTAATAATAAGAAAAATAGATTAATAATATGTGAGATATCATTTATAGAAAACAAAGCGGATATGAAAGACATGCTTTGTCAGGTAACTGTAAGGACACGCTATTTAGGAATTCTCCGACAATACGAAATTGAATGAAAATTTAATGAAATATGCATTAATATATTTTAACGTTAGGTCCATAAAATCATTGACAAATAGCTTGGACAAACACTAATAGGAAAGCACATTAATAAATAACGTATGTTTAACCATGCGCAGAGTTTTATAGATCATATTCTGCAGACAGAAATATTCAACATTCCACGAGTGATATAATGAAATATTCTAATTACTTATCTACGTATAAGAAACTGGAACTTAGCCCTGAAGAATCCAATAATGTCTTTGTCATGATGCCAATTACTTTTAGAATTGTCCATTCTTAATGAATCTTGAAATTCGAAGAATTGAAAATATCCGTCCTCGTCAAAATAGATCTCTGAATCATCAGTTTCAACAATGTACTTCCATATTTAATCGTGTTACATGTCATTATCTTTATAACTGTCTTTCTTTGTCTGAATCTTTCTTGGGAAAGAGTTTGCACTTCAGACTAAAATACTTTCATTCTTTCACACACACACACACACACCTGTCATTCTTTTCACCCAATGGTTTTCCCTTTTCAGTGTGTCTTTGTTCCTGTCCTCTCTGCCCAAATAAAGCTTCTTGCTCCTCTCAGCTCTCTGCGTTTATGACCAGCCAATTTAATATGCATAAGCATGCGTGACTTAAGAGAACACTTGAGAAATGAGAAATTAAATAACTAAATTTAGACAAGAGATTCTGTTTTCTTCTGCATTGTGCAACAGAAGAAAAATCGTAAGAGCATTTTTTTTTAATAATCATATCGCCACCAAGCAAGGCATATCCCGTTGAATACACCGGCTCCTGTTCGATCACCGAAGTTAAGCAACGTTGAGCCTGGTCAGTACTTTGATGGGTGACCGCTTTGGAATACCAGGTGCTGTAAGCGTTTATTGACGGATGTGCGTTATGGGGCACTAGATATTGGCTCGGAAAAAGAAATCGGTGAGCCGAGTTCGAATTCCAGTTGAATGCCCTGCATTCACTTACGTGCTGGTACACTTTCGAAAGGTATTATTTTGTTCCCTCTCTCCAGTTATGAGTTAAATAACAGGGTAGGACTTGGCAACCTGCACTTAAACAAATCCCAATGAATCTTCCTCCATCGAGGAAGAAGCCGGCTCAACTCGACCAGTAGGAATGCAGCTTGCATCATCAAAGCAAGGCAGTTTATTGCCACTGGTGTGCTGGGGGTTACATAGGAGGAAAGTTATAAGAGTGACAGCTTATAGGCGGTTACAGGAAGTGGGTGAGAGAAGGATAAGAAAACTGATGAGTGGAGTGGACGGAGAAAGGAGCGTGAGAGAGAGGATGCAGGTTAGTGAGATAGGGGATGACTATTGAATTTACATTTAAATTCTTGGAGATAGTAGCTGTCGGGGAAGCAAGTAAAAGGAAGGGCGTGAAGTGCAAGAAAATTTAATTTAATCTATGGCTAGGTAGGGAATTATATAGATTCTCATATTTCTCAAGGTTATTTGCACACACGTAGTGAACTGCAGCTATAGAAGAATGAGAAATTCTCAAAACAAAACCAATATATTGAAATTTTAAAATGAAAAGGTATCACCGAATTACATAAATGGAAGTCTTAAACTGATGAACCGTCAGTTTTTAAAATTGATATCACGACATGCAAAGCAGTAAAAGCACTTAGATAGAAGGGAGTACGAGGTGTTGAAGATTTAAGAAAAGAATGATTATTAATAGGAGGGAAGAATAAAGAGTAATAAGGTCAGTACTTAGCGATTTACACGTCATATAAATCTTTGAAGATTAAAGCTATCTGGAAAGCAGAAAACCGTAAGGGAGATCCACAAGCACGAAGTATGAGGAAAGAAACTGTTAGCATAGAAATTACGGCAGCATCTTGCCAGCTCATAAAAAAAAAGATCTTGACGTCATATGTGCCCTGTCCTTTCAGGACGTAGGCGGTCATGTTTCTCCACGTCTCCCTATCCCTGGTGGCTTTTAGTATGTTTTCTCCTGTTACACCTGGCAACACCTGATCGCCGTCATCCACCTGATCAGACCCTTCAAATATGTTATCCGCTGCCTTCCTCTGTCTATTTTTCGTTCTATCTGACCTATCTGTATCATGTTCTCCAAACTCCCCTTCCTTATTGCATGTCCAAGTAACTTCAGCTGTCTCTTCCTGATGCTCACTATTAGTTTTCTTTTCGTTGCCATTCTTTCCAACAACTTAACTTTGATGATATTGTTCAACAGTAACTGTCGTATTGAAAAACTGACTTCACATAGCAATCTACCACTCTCTTCTTCTAGTGAAATTTTCCTGTGTCTTAGTACTATACTAAACTTCTGGAACGCGTTCTTTGCCATGCCACTTCGCCTTCGGATCTCTGTGTCACACTTTCCATCTCCTGTTAGAACACGCCCTAGGTATTTAAGTTCTTTTACATGCGTGATTCTGGTATCCTCCAACTGTATTTGGCATTTTGGGTTACTCTTTTGCTGATGACCATGCATTCAGTTTTCTTGCAGTTTATTTGTAGTCCTTTTTTGTTACTCTCTACAACTGTAATGATCTTAAAAAAAAAAAATCTCTGGGTACTATAACGAATGGCTGATCCGAACAATTATCATGAAAATATGGAATGACAGAGCCCACCTTACGTCAGTGGGGAAACAGACTGATTCCATCCGCCAGTTCAGGACCAATAACAACTTTGGATTTTCTAAGGACTTTATAAATGTGCGCAAAAAGGAAATAGAAGAGACACTGAACCATATATGGCAACACTGACGAATGGTAGACATTTTTGTCATTTATTTCTGAGATGAGTAATTTTTAATATCTTGGAATAATTTCGAAACTATTGTTCTCATCAGAACAGTAGTTCGAAATAATTCCAAGATATCGAATGGTAGACTTATGAATATGTAAAAAAGATTCTGGGAAGAAAAATTGCTTTGCACCTGAGAGTGAACTAAATTTCTTAGCAGCTGACTTAGCAATAAATTCAATATTATCTTCCACTTCATATCAGATGAAGACATTAGGCCGAGAAGGTGCTACGATTTATTTAACTGGATGTTAGCATCATCACTTTTGATAGGTTTAGAGCTTTGTATGCCAATTTGACCTTGTTGGACTGATAAACCTTACACCCGTGGTATAAGTAATTGTGTCATCAACGTATATACAAAGTTGAGAGCTGAGAGTCTAAAAATTATTAATGAAAATAAAAACAGTGGAACCGACGATGGAGCTCTTTGGAATACGCACCTTAATATGAAAGTATCTAGACAAGTGGCCCTTCAGTATAAATGTATCCGGAGACACCGTAATTTTTCATGTCAGTGGGGAAGATTGTAACGTAAAAAAAGCGCCTTTTCAAAATCAGAAAAATTGCGTTACTCAAAGCAAGAGGATAAAATAACATTAGAATAACAACCCTGAAAATGGCTAGTGAAAACGCTGAAAACACTTGGAAAAAATAATTATAGAATATTTTTACACACCTTATTCCTAGCAAAAAGAAAACATGTAAGAATATTTGAAAAATTAGAAACTAATAAAATATCTGTTTTCAACGAAATCACACACACACGCACACTTATAATATATACATACGTAGTGTGTATATATATATATATATATATATATATATATATAGATATATATATATATATATAATGAGTTTGAATGTTTACGAGCGGGAGTTTACATTTTTCTGTTTATTTTTGGGGGTGGAAATCATGAAGATAAAGACTAAATTTCTAAATATCCATGCTTTGACAGCTGTCTATGCTTCAATAATTTTTCTTTCGAGTTGTGACGCGTTCATCTTAAATACAGTTTTGCTGTTCTAACAGTTAAAAATAATACGGAATTTCTTCTCTGATTAAAACGGGCTGTTACTCGTGACATGCCCTGCTATTTTTTGTAATTTCTTTTTAATGCAGCGTCTTTTTATGAATATTTCTGTCATTTCAAGGGCGAACAAACGAACCAAATTCTTTTTCAAACGTTGGAAAGCATCAAAGGTGCGAGGTCTTTCTACTTTCAGATTTCTCTCTGCAAAATTGAAAGAAAATGATTTCTTTGGCTTTTCCTTCAGAGAATTTCTCTAGCTTTTTAATCGCATTAATTATTGGCTTTTAAAGATGTCCGTGACAAGCTCTTAAAGACTCAGTTCTATTATTTTGTTTTTGTTATTATTATTCAGTGGTGTGGCGCGTGTCCTTAAGTGACATGTCAGTTTATTAAAAGATACAAATTAAAGTGATATTATTGCTATATGTCTGCAGGTCAATGTGCGCGTATATGCGAAAAATTGATAAGATGTTGTTAGTCAGGTGCTTGATTAATTCAGAAGCATGAGTTGTGAAAAAATTACGCAATAAATATTTTTTTTTTTTTTACATATTTCGGATTGTTCTTTACATCATATTCACGACGTTTCGGCCTTTGTACACTCTGACATCATTCTTCAGAATGATTAGAATTTAAAAACGAACAATTTATTTCGATAACTGACGTAGATCGTTCTCGTTCCATGAGTCATACCATTTTCGGATATTTTAGTTTCCTCTATTCAGCTCCACTTTCTAAGTTCTTTATTCACCATGGTTGTCGGCAAGTATTGAACATATAAATCTCTGGATCAAATTACTGGATCCCACCAACGCTTTTATCTACTACGGCATCGAAAAAGTGGAGTTAAAAGGTAACTAAACATCCAGACGTGTCATGACTGATGAACAAGCACAATCTTACCCAGTGATCAAAATAACTAAGCACATCTCATAAATATAGAAAAATATATTTATGTTGAAAATAAGTTAGGTTCAGTAGCATTGGCTGGCAATCAGTCTACCGCAAAAGGCAATGGTAACCTACTGCGGAATAACTTTTCCCCCAGTCAGTCATGTCTCTTTCGGGACATGATCGCTCAAAGCGTGTGTCACGTATGGCAATTAACTGACTCTTACTAATACATACAATTTACTGATTGCTAAGTAGATTCTCAAAAAGGGAGCATATAATCGGTAGGTAGTTGGTAAATGTTTGAGAATACAGAAATCCAACAGTATTGCACGCGAAAGTTAAATCAAAACTAAAATGCCCACTGATGTTGAATGAATGTATAACCCTACTGGGCTGAAAATAATTGTCAAAGACTGTGAAGGGGCAGCGGTATCATCCTTTTTACCTGAAGCTTGTGGCTAGTGTCGAGGCAGCTGAAAAGCCTGTGTAGGTTGGCATGTAAAGTTTAGTGATCAAATAATAATACAAATAAATTAATAAAATAGAACGTTCTTTATATAAAAGAGAATAAACCTTTCATTACAGCTGTTGAACATTTAATTTGGGCATATGTACACAATAAGGAAACATCAATGAATAAAAATGACATAGCGTGATATCAAACAAATATCTACAATGAGAAGAAATTACTAAACAAATAGTGAATATAACATCCAAGTAAGATCAGTCAACCTGAAACTGTCGCCTTCATTATCCAGGCAATGTATATGTAAAATATATGGCTAGGCTGCCTTTAATTATTCTATGGTATGATAAACATGGGGACAAACTAAGTTGCTGAATGACATTGTTGAATTGACAAAGATGTAGCCAAACAGTCAAAATGAATTTTTCTGTAAATAAAATAATAATATTGATAATATAATAAAACATTTCCCGTATCCCGCCTAAAAATTTATATATAACAATGTTCAATTCAAATTTCTTTATCGCAAAAAAATATGGATTACTTTACGAAATTTAATCCAAACTCTCGCTTTTTTAACTGATTTCACATTAACTGCCCAGATCTCTTGACATCTACATAATTTCAAAACACAACCAGGGGTGTGACAAGAATAGTGTAGCAACCAGCGCTGCCACAGTATCGTGTGCAGAATTTCGAACCAAGAAGGGGTGGTCTATAGTTGAATGCAAGCATGTCTACCAATTTTGGATAACCTATATACTTATACTGTAGTACCTACGTGTGTCACGTTCTCGAAAGTGATATGAACGCACACACAAAATTAGCACAATATTGCATGATAAATAAAATGTCCAACAATGAATATAAAACATAAAAATGATTTATAAAATATATATCCTCAATTAAAGAGAGCATTATTGTACTTATAGCGTTCTGTGTTTTAAATAATACTTTTGCCTTTGCTGTTTTCATCATGATTCTTCTTCAATTAAAAAAATAGCATCTCACTGTGAACAAGTCGTAATTTTCATATTATAATACAGTAATACCTACCTAGGTACCTACGTGGGTTACGCTTTTGCTGTAATGAATGAAATTAAATGCATTTTGTAAATGCATTAAATTTCTGGAAAAATCATTGTAATGGAAGAAAGAATTAGACAACAAAGAGAAGCAACAAGAGAACGGTAAAAAAAGAACGATTATGAGCAGAGGAGAGACAAGTAATCCGTAAACGTTATAGAGAACGAATACATGCAAGGAGAAATGATATTAATGGAAAGAGATTATTTTGATTGTTATTGAAATAGTTTATGTTAAAACTTTTAATGATGCAACAGAGAAATATTTAAGGATATTTTATTGTTACAGAATTTACCATGCGCTTATTCTATTATTAACTGAATAATTATGATTCTTCGGATTTTGAAATAAGGAAACCTTGAAATTTTCACAGGTAAAAATTAGTAATTACAATTTAGTGGGTACAAACCTAATGGAATCTACAGGATTCTTTTTGCTTTCATAAACTCCCAGAGATTAGCACATGTTAACGGTATCTCAGATTATTTTCAACGCTCTAAAGTAGAAAAGCCTTTTATAGTAACTTTGCTGGATGAAATGAATTTCAGAACAATTTACAAATTATTTAACAATATTAATTACATAAATATATTTCAGTTAGATTCATATGCATCATTATGATATTGAGGCTGCATTTTGGATTTTTCAGACTGCATGTTACTGGCTTCGTTTCGCGGCAAGATATAAAAAATCAAAAGCATGTATGTTACAAGTCTAAATGTTAGAAATGATTGCAGTATCAGTGACTGAAATGTTGATAGATATCCTTTAATATTAATGTGATGCAATATATTAAAATATTAATTCCACCGTTGCATTCACTCACGCACAAATATCCCTGGGAAGGTACTAATCTGCCGCTTCTCCCTCTAATTATGGGTTAAATAGTAAAACAGATTGGGTTCTCTAGTCTACCGCAGAAAGTAATGGCGTGAATCACGTAATGTACATAACTGACAGATAAGATATATTATGTTCACCATATATATATATATATATATATATATATATATATATTATAGTTTATATTTCTGTATTTACATATTTTAAAAAATTACAAATATGTTTGTATATAAAATCTAGTATATTAATATAGTTTTAAAATATATTTTCGTATAATTCTCATTAAGTACATTCTAAAGATATAAAAATATAAGTAGCTTAATAAAAAATAACTTGTGAAAAATAAGGTTCAGAAAATAATATATAATTTTGAGTGTAAATTTGAATCCGTAAATTGAAGATAATAATAGGGTTCCGTGAGTATCGAATGATTTAAAGCCGAATATGGTAGACAGCTGATCCGAGTTGTAGACACTTGATCAGACATATGTTTTGCATGTATCACCTATCGGTCTAACCTGACTTTTTACTTGAACTAATCTTAGTAATTATTAGTGAAATTTTTTAACAAGGCTGTTAAATACAAAAGCTCCCGTTCATTGATTTGTGACTGTTAGCAGAAGTAACGAATCGATTCTCATGAATTGAATGCGAACGTTTCACTATTCATTCATGTGTCCATAAGGAAGTCGTATACGCATGCTAAACCTCTCTATTTAAATACGTTTTTCTCTTGCACAATCTGAAAATATATACAGGTTGCGATCGATAAATTGTCATCTAAATTACATATGAAAATAACACTGTCATCTCATTTTTGACAGATATAATTACTAAAATTACACAAAATATCTAAAGAATAGATTTATTCAATAAACTCTCCATTGGCTTCAACCTCGACCGCCTGAAGAATTGGGCAACTCTTCTGGACAGTTTTATCTTTGAGAATGCTGCCATAGTCCTCGCCTTCAGTTTATATTTGATGTTACAATGAGATCTATTTCTCTCTCTCTCTCTCTCTCTAATTGCTCTTCACACATGAAAATAAAGGGGATTCCCGTCTAAAAAGAGATATGAGTAGACGTAATGTGGTCGCAGATATTGTCTGACAGCCTTGACTGGCTTCTCTTGCTTGTTAAGCATGATGCGGAATCGTGTTGCTAGTCATATGGTCTTCCAGCAGTAATCTTCCCGAGACTGGGTAACACTAACTCCTCAAGAAACTTAATGTAGTCCTCTGTGTTGTGTCTTATAATCTTTTGGAGGTTGAATATATGCATAACGTCGCCATTACTATTGGTCACTCCGAACACCATAAATATATCATTTATTACTTTAATCTTCTGCACTATTCCCAGATTGACACAAAACACTCTGAAATATTTGCATTGGAACTTCCAGCGCAAATGTCAACCAGAAATGCATGCCGTTTCCAAATTTCTGACGGGGTGAATTGAATCATGGTGATCTTCATCTCTCAGTGCTTAACTCACACTACTATAGTGAACAATCGGCAAACTATAAAACTTCGCGTATGTTCGAAATTAAAAATATAAATGGCGAGAATTTTCTTTTTCAATCATATCACCCCGAGCAAGGCGGTAACGCCACTGATGTGCAGGGGGCTACGTAAAAGTGAAAAGATTGGAAAAGAGAAAACCGGAAACCACATCCTAAACATGGAACAAGGGATGAGCCTCTTCACCTGTTCAATAGACGTGGGTGGAGTGTGAACCGTGCGATAGTTTAGTCTATCTACTCCAATTGAGAAAGAAAAAAAAAGAAGAGTGAAAAGATTGGAAAAGAGGAAGCCAAAAACCACATCCTAAACAAGGAACAATGGAGGAGGGTCTTCACCTGTTCAATAGACGTAGGTAGAGTGTGAACCGGACGATAGATAGATCTATCTACTCCAATTGAAAAAGTGAGAAGAGTGGAAAAGAGAAAGCCGGAAACCACATCCTAAACAGGGAACAAGGGATGCGCCTCTTAACCTGTTCAATAGACGTGGGTGGAGTGTGAACCGGGCTATAGTTTAGTCTATCTACTCCAATTAAATTAGTTGATAGAGACTGTCATGCTGGCCTTCTACGCAAGCTACATGGATATGGTATAACTGGACGATAGTTTGACCTAATCCAGTCTTTTCTTTCAAATCGCATAATGAAGGTAGTATTGAATGGGTATGCTTCCAGATACTATCATACGAACGCGGGTTTCCCTCAAGGCTCTATTCTAGATCCTACGTTTTTTTCTGATTTTCATCTGCGATCTCCCTGATGTAAACAGATTCAAAGTAGGCATTTATGCTGAAGACACAACAATTTACTCCCCACTCGGTAAGAAATCTGCCGAGGCTGACAAAGCAAACTTCGCTGCTGATCTTGAGAAGGACCTTCAATCTGTGGTGAACTGGAGTAAGGAATGACTCGTAAATTCTCATGCATCCAAAACAAAGCTGCTATACTTTAACCATTATAGACAACCGCTCCTCCCCCTATCAGAATGGATCAGGCTAGTCTCCCTGAAAGCAAATCACTGTGCCTCCTAGGCCTAAATCTATCAACCGACCTTAAGTGGAAGGAATACATTGAATCCCTACCTAAATTTGCTACTCGGAAGGTTGGTTTCCTTTGTAGGGACAGGGAGTTTTTCTCGTTTAAATCTAACATCCACATATATAAGCCTAACATCCGCTCGTCATTGAATACTGCTGTCACATCTGGTCGGGTGCCCCTGCTATTCAGCTAGGGCTTCTTGACAAAACCCAACGAAGAATTTGTAATGTAAATTCTCTGGACCTGGTAGCTCAACACTAGTCACTTTCTCACCGACATAAATGGTCACTTCTACACATACTTTCATGCTTCTGCTCAGATAAGCTTAGCTCTCTGGTGTTCCCTCTTCATGAATTTACTCGAGCTACTAGACTAGTGGCTAGGTCCCACTCTTTTACAAAGAAACCAATCAAAATAACCTCAACCTCCACTCCAAAAGCTTCCCAGCTCTCACTTCCCGCCCGTGCAATTCTCTTCCGCGTACCTGCCCCGCCGAAAGCTACAATCTCCAAGAGCTCAAATGCGACGTCAATTGGCATCTTGTATCTTCTTGACTCCCATCCTTTCCATGATAACCTTTGTGTCATGTTCTTCCTCTTCATTCCCTCTTCTCATCCTTTTCTTACTTCTTATGAAATCATTTGCTTGGGGTGAAATGATTAAAATAAAAATATCTTGTTTGGTGCCCATGCTGTACATCTCAAGGTTCTTGACGAAATTCAAAGAAAGTTCCGTAATTTGATCAATCTTGAACAGCCATCTCGATTTCAGTCACTTTCTCACCAACGTGACGTGTCTCCCTCTGTTTTATCTACAGATATATATATATATATATATATATATAGGTTAATGCATATTTTATTAAATAACATAGACAAATTTGGTCTATTTTATGTAATTTTTTTCATATTCTCTGATAAGCTTAAAAGCATTATCATTAAATGAAGAAAGAAAATTACAATATTGATACATATTTTTTTTAATAATCTAATCTAAGCTTTCGGCTTACATAAGCCATTTGCAAAGATGTCAAATTACAATATATATTTAAACACAGACAAAACATAATGACAGTGTTTTTGTTTACATGGAAGATTTCCTAGCAACAACAAACTCATGCTGGAAGCAAATGTCGCCTCACAGCCCATGACGTCACACATGACCAAACGAGTGTGAAAACAAGAAATATTATGTATGGGAAGCCACTGGAATAAACCAATGGCTTCTGTTATTAATTTTAGGCATTTAAGTATATTTGTGGAGATTTTATAGTTTATCTTATTCAGGTTAGGTTTCATCTGTTTTATGTATATAGCTTCGAGAATTTTTAGTCTTTGTTCATTGTTATCATGTTTCATGTTTAAGTATAGTTGTTTTCAACTAGGGTTTTCCGGAACAGTGTATGTGGCCAAGCATATTATTATTATTTTAAATGCCTAAAAATTTTAGAATTACCGTTTTTTTTTGTTTTTTTTTCAGTGATTTAATTCGTACCAAATGATTGCTGTCAGTGATATTCTCAGCGGTTGCTAAACATTTAAGAAGAAAGTACGCGTTTACTTACAGTCAACAAATAATATATAAAAAATGTGTAGGACCAAGCCACAGTCAAGAAAATAGATTTGTTGAATAAGAACAAAAAGAAAATGTTTTCGTGCTGAAAAATTGATCCATCTAACGCTTTTTCTGTTATTATTGTATATCTTCCGGGAGTAACGTTAGAACTTGGAAAGTTTCTGCATTACTCTAATTGGCTTGGTTTGAACGTGCTAATAGAATATTTAAATTCATGAGTAGACGAGGGTCAAGTCATTAGAGAATATAGACATTCATCACTGTATATTTCACGTATATTTACAACAATGGTGTGTCTTGAAAATTTCTTTGATTTAAGTAAATGGCATTGTTTTGATTTAAGATAAAAATGATAAAATTTCTTAATTCAATAAGTAAAGAAAATGTATAAAATATTTTCAATATACAGTTAAAAATATAATTCAATTAAGTATGTTTTGTTTCCGAGTATAAGTAGTTTATTGTAAAAAAATATATTCCCGAAAACATGTCTCTGCTACTGATTCTTAGACGCTATGCGCAATGCCTAATTGTACTCATTCTTAAATTTACCATATTTGTGTAAAATGTCATGCTTTATTTCAGAAAGATTACGGGTGATAGAATTGTACATATCCGTCATATCCTATGCTGTCTTCCTTTAAGATGCAGGCGATTATAACCTATTCATAAGAATTTGTCCTTTGTAGCGCTTAGTAAAGTTTGACAGTTTGCTATTTCTTTTAATCACTGTTCTCTCAAAAATTTATACATGCCTGTTAGGTAGGTTAGGAGCTGTTTTCCTCTGCCCTCTTGCATTTAATATGATATATAAATGTCAAATGTCTAATCTCTTTTTGCTCATTATTCAATTGTCTTTTTCTGATAGTGAATATAGTTGTAAATTTGTTGCTATTTTCATAGAACATTGGTATTCCTAGCATCCTTCTAGTTACCTCACTATTTTTTTTTTTATCCGTAAGGGAATTGCCTGCCTTTTACTGCCATATGAGAGGACGGATGTTACTTAAAAGCTCAGTTATCTTTTTTTAACAAAATTTTCTTGTTTGTTAATATTTTGCTTACCTTTAGGAAGTAATATTTTGCTATTCAAATGCTACTTCGGATTTCGTCACAGCATTTGTCACATGTGTCTTGTCACAAAATACTTTCGGATATATTTAAATTTGTGTGTTAATTTGTAATTAAGATTATGCGCTTTTTCGTTGGCTGACAACCAATGTATTTAAGCAACGTCGAAACTGGTCAGTATCTGGATGGATGACCGCTTGGAAATCCTAGATAATCTAAGCTTGAATGTACGGCTGGTGAAATGAATTATTCTTAGAAATTGACAATCGGTGAACTGAGTTCAAATTCTAGTTTTGTTCGTTATATTAGCGTACGCGCAAATAATTAAGCAAAATTATAAATTCATCTCATTATCCCAGCTGTGGTTTAATTAGTAAGAGTTGTTTCGATAAAACGTTATTTCCAAAAAGATTCTTACAATCTAAAATTATTTTCTTTCTTTAAATAACTTGCTAAGTGTTGATAAGTCGTAGAGAACTAATCAAGCAATAAATGATATATTACGATGTCGCACTGTATAGGAAATGATTAAGACGCTTCTGAAATGTCAAATGATTTATTTATTCAGTTCAAATAGGCACCACCTTGATGAATAACTGTTCTCTAAAGAATTTTCAAAACTCATCCTCTTCTTTGATAGGATAAAATATGCTTCGATTACCTCTTCCTTTTTGGAGAACATTTTATTGCAAAATGCTTATATACTTGATAACCAGTAGGAGAGATATTAGTTGAATATTGAGAATTAGGCAACATTTAATAAATTAGTCGATGCAGTTTTTGGACAGTTGATTAAGAAGGGTGCAACCGTAACTTGTCGTGCAATAAAATTGGGCCATACCTATTCACAATCTAAGATGTTTCTTTCTCAAATTTCCGGGTATACACTCAGTTTCTTAACAATACGCAGTTGCTGTTATCACTTGATGTAAAAAAATAATAAGTCCTAAAAAAACCATAAACTATTTAAGAGGCATTGGAGGTTTTGGAGATTCACTTGCATTAAACCACTGGGTTACATTTTTATTGTTAGCAAAGTCTATTCATTTTTCATCGATTGAAATGATTCGATGCAAAAGAAAAAATTCTTATTCCAGTCAGAAATGCATACAGTAAGAGTATTCGACATGATTCCATTGTAACCATTTTAACTGTACTGATGAATAACAATATATTTTTATAATATTTAGAAAGAAAGTCAGGAAAGAGTCAAGATTGTATTTAATATATGAAAGTTACACCGTTATATGAACGGATCAACAAGCAAAACAAAAATGCGTAATTCCATGGGTGACTACCTTATATATATATATATATATATTTAGTATATCGAGGCAGCAAATAATTTTCTAAACGTATGCTGTTAAATATAAGAGGCAATGAATGTCTATTATGTTTAATCATGAGCCGTTCTAAACGTCGTATTTTGGCTTTAATTTCCAATGAGTTTTATGTCAACACAAAATAAAATCGTCGGTAATGGTGGATGTTATTATATTTCAGTCTAAATAACCTCTCTGAAGATGGCTCATGTGAGCCGAAAGCTTAGAAGCAAATCAATAATTATCCAAATGTTGGAGAATTTTTGTCTTTATTTTAAACTGAAATTAAATATATATATATATATATATATATATATATATATATATTCTGATTAGAAAAATACACAACGGTCGCCTCTGATATGCATGTACACAGAATAGTTTACCTATCTATCTTGTTGATGGAGGAAAATAGATTCCGATAGTCACTCTTAGTCTCCGTGCCGACACACTCAACAGAACAGCTCGATCGACTCAAAAAATCCATATTATCCACCTACCGAGATTGCTCGTTTCATATTAGTTTTAGCTGGCCGAAATTTGCATATGTTAGACGTTCGTAACTTTTAAATTACGCCCACCAAGGACGCTCGTGCTTTTATTGTTGACTTCCGGCACTCTGCACGTGAAAGGCGTTTGTGCTCGTTTCCGATTCTAAGGTAGGCCATTTTTAATCAATTAACATTTTTTTTCCTTGTTCGACCTGCATTTCATCTAGCCAGGGACGGTTGCTACATTTGCGTAGGCTTCCGCTATTCTGCTTGCATGTCACGCATGTCACTCGTTGCCTCTTTAAACGGAGGACTGTAGTCGGTTCAGCAGAACTCACAGACTGCTGCCTTTTAATTCCGCTACAATCTATTTTTATAATTTCCTAATTCTTTAAAAATGCTATATTGCTGCCCAGTCACTTCATTTTTTTTTCATTGGATAGAGTTCAAAAGTATATACCTGGATTTGTAGGTGATGAACTAATTTCTAGTCCAAAATTCTTTTGCCATAGGGAAAATGACATGTATTCTAACGTACAAAACATCATTATCCAACCAACTCTACCTTTACCACGTAACCAGCCACGCAACGTACACATTTTTAACTTGTACTCATATTCTTCCATAGAATTGTGGAACAGACTACTCGGCGTAGGCTTTACCAATTACTATAGCCTATATCTGTTGAAGTCTTGGTTAACCGTTACTATTCATCCAAAAGTCAATGCACTACATCTCTTGATTTTATTCTTACGCACATACATCACATCTAAGCATCTATCTTGTTTCATTTTATTACCTGAAATATATATTTCACATTATCATTGTGATAATCTGATATGTTTAACATATTTAAATTATGCGAAAGTCAGTTTCAATTCAGCACATGAACATTGCGTTGTTCATGAAAGACAGTCGTGCTATTAGGGAGGAATATATATGCACACTACACTTGCACGAGCATGAATGACAACGAATATGATGTGGAAGATCAATCAATGCAATTAAAATTTATTATTTTTTTAAAAATCCTCTCTTTAAATAACGAATGGACAAAAATGATGAGAAAATTTAACAAAAGGAAGTAAGCAAAATGGCGGAAAGGAATATGGAGAGGAAAGAAAAAAAGAAAATTGTTTTCTTTCTTTGGCTATTATGCAATTTGCTATAATAATGCTAGAACTCTACCCATTAACGTTTCAATGATTTTTAAATGCTTTCTAGAATTCATTTTCTTGTTATTTCTTTTCAGTATTCTAAGAAATATTATTTTATGATTGCTGGGAATATATTTTTTTTAATTTATGGTTTTCCTGCACATTTTTTTTTTTTTGACACAAAGTGATTTCAGGAAATCGCTAAGTAATTTTCCTGGGTGTAAAATCAATAATAATGTTTATCCTTTTGTATAAATTCATTACTGTTGTTGAACGTTCAACGTTAAACTTATTTATGAAAATAAATGTTAAATGTTTAAAGTCAAATGCACGCAAATCTATATATATATATCTATATATATATCTATATATATATATATATATATATATATGTTATAAGAAATAAATATAAATGATGCGGCTTACGAAAATATAATTCAAATTTTTCAAAATAACTCCAACAAATTAAATGTTAAGCTCAATTTTTTTACGAATTGATGGTGCTGATATTAAGAATGCACACAAATGACAATGTAGACATGTACACATATATAGAAACTGAAAAGTCCGTAGCGAGAAACAGTGTATACATGGAAATCTACTTTATAACATTGCTCTGAGTTTCATAATTTAATCATTGAAATCTTGGCGTCCGATTAATCTTGACCAGCAGTCGTCATTAAAGCACTTAGTTTTCTTTCTTTGATAGCATTGATTACATCGACACACGCTGAATCTCCACACACACACACACACACACATATATATATATATATATATATATATGTATATATATAATTATGTAGCTGAATACTATTGGACATTCTAAAAAGGAAATCAACCGGTTTCTTTCTCGCTCTTTACGCATAATCAAGAGTTAAAATTAGAATAAAAATTAGAATGACTGAAATTGGGGAAACAAAACTAGATGAAATCTGTCTAGTCAAGCTTTCAGAGCCAGCTCCACTCCAAGGAAATCTGAGATAAACAGGGCATTTTCTTTCTGAAATATAAATCTTGTCGCGAAAAATGGAATGAAGAATAATCAGATGTAGTTGTCTTCAGACCAGAAAATTGTGTTGGGGTGATTCTTCTGGAACGTGCAGAATATGTGGCTAAGATGTCGATTTTGGAAAACACATCTAAATTCGTAAACTCGATACATATGATGCTACTAACTCAAGAAAAATAAATTTTCGGAAACAACTCTTGAGTTAGGTAAAAATTAGGTTTCTTTCAGAAATTTGACCAGCCGGTTCAATTCCGCTCCGTCTGCAAGAATTGGGTACCGTTAAGACCCATTCATTCAATGATAGAATCAGCCGAATACTATATCGCCAAATAGCTTTCTTTAGTGTTGAAACCTCCGTTGCAACATTAAGTGCATTTTTTTTAAGGATTCGTTTCTTTTTGTTCATCGTATCCAAAACTGCTGGAAACTTTTTCATGTGTTCTTTTTTATGCGTTTTCTCTATTTACTTGTCTCCATCATTTGGAGACAATATTTGCTGTGACTGATTTCATCGTAGATCCTTGTTTTCTCCTAGTATTCCTGAATCAATATTTCTTGAATTAATGAAATTTGCCACGTCGTCTGTTGAATTTAGTGTTGATAATATCATGTATCGGCAGATTGACGGAATTGCTCTGGGCTTTACTTTAGGCCCAGGACTGGCTAATATTTGTGGACATTCATAAAGAAAGATTACTTTTTAGTTCACTTCGTCTCTCAAATGATTTTTTGATACGTTGAAGATAATTTTGTTTAATAAATAACGAAGTTGGAGCTGGTCAGTTTCTTTCTTTCTTTCCTTCTTTCCTTATTCTTCACCCAGCCCTGATGGTCAGGGTTGAGACTGTGTCTAATTTTCTTCTGACTTTTTTGGAAGTCTTGGTACAACGGACACCAACATTTCTTACCCCAGTAAGTAGGGAACATACATAATAAGATTTAAAAATAAAGCGAAAATAAGCGAATAATAAATTTTATTGAACCCTAATTCATAGGGCCTTAATGAAATTTATTTTGTGAGGCAGATTTTGTGAGGCGTGTGGGGTATCCCACCGATACTGTTCATTTCGTTATTTGATTGCTGAGTTCATTTCATAAAGGTCAAGCCGATTATAGTGCTGCTGAGTTCAGTGCTTACTAGTTCACGGTTGTGTCTCGGTCACACACTGTATTCTACTTAAGAGTACTGGATGCACTGTATATCAGGTCCCGCAAACATTCTCTCTTTAAAGAGCGTAAATCTTTGCTGGAACTTGCTATTAACAGCCTGAAGTACTTATTTCCCTTTCATACTATCGATTTTCCCCCTTTAGTCACTCCATGATTTATTTAATTCTAATCATTTATATCCTGCTGAGGCCTGAAGAGCGTGAGCGAAACCAGTTGCTTAGTTTTTAAAATGATTAAATATATTCAGCTACAAACTTTCATAGCTATAATCAGGTTCTGTAACTGTTTGTGTAGTTCCCTCTGCAAGTATTGAAACGGCAATGTCAATTCCTTTATTTTTGTTGTTCACAAGAGTCATTTGAATTTAATATCAAAATTCTTTTCTTTTTTTATTTCTTTTTATTTACACATAGACTGGATGTGCATTGTGTTGCAGTGGATATCGACGCACATGCAATGTATGTAAATGTCAAGAAAAAAAAAAGAAATATGTTCTTATATTTATTTTTCAAAATAATTCCTTTTTTGTATTTCTTGGTATTTACACATACATTGGATGTGCGTTGTGGTGCAGTGGATATCGGCTCGGAACGAGAAATCGAGGAAGCTGAGTTCGAATTCCAGTTGAATTCCTTGCATTTCATTTACGCGCAAATACCCTTAGGTAAGGTAATAATCCGCCTCTTCCCGCCAGTTATGGGTTAAATAACAGAACTGATAGTTATATAGCCTTGGCTAGCAGCCAGTCTACCGCAGAAAGCAATGGCAACCTACTGCGTGATAATCTTCTGCCCAGTCAGTCATGTCTCTTTGGAGACATGATAGCCCAAACGTATGCTACGTATGGCACTGAACTGACTTGACACATAGATAAGTGAGTACATTCTACATTTTCTTTGGACCCACCCATTTGTAAGTGAACAAAACTACTGAAACACCTGACTAATAGATTTTTCTTGTTGCTCGGGCGTTGCCTTTTAAATTGATTGTTTAAAAAACAAATAGCACTGAATAACTACACCTGTTTTTAGTCTTAGGTTTCACCTGTAAATGAAAACCCAACTGGAAGACAAGATCTGTGTATGGGAGAAAAGGAAATCCTTTTAAAGCTAAGAAAATAGAGAAACATTGAGCATAGCCAACAAAACAATTTGGAATAGCCTGAAAAAGAAAAAACTATTAATGTAAAGAGCCATAAACATACAATAGGTCAGCTAAGTTAAACAACGTTAGATGATGACAGAAACACATTTAAAGTTGTGACAAGAAGAAAAAACGGAACAGTGACCTTGACAAACAAACAAAACGGTGCGGGATTAAAGGATTCACAATCCATCATCCGAAGAAGATTTTTAGAGCATAAACACAGAGGTCATACCACAAAAATCAAAATACTCATTAGCTCATAAGATTGAAAAAGTTAGATCGGAATTAGAAAGGGAGTAAAATGACGACACAAAAGGTTCGGAAGATCTTTAATGGATTAATAATAATATATGCGTTGTGGTGCAGTGATTAACGACAATTCGGGGTGCCGAGTTCGAATTCCAGTTGAAGTCTTTTCATTCACTTACGCACGAATGCCCTTGGGAAAGGTATTAATCCGCTTCTTCCCTCCAGTTATGGGTTAAATAACAGGACAGATTGAGTTCGATAGCTTTGGCTGACAACCAGTCTACCACAGAAAGCAATGGCAACCTACTACGAAATAAGCTTCTGCCCAGTCAGTTATGTCTTTTTCAGGACATGATCGCACGAAGCGTGAGTCACGTATAGCACTGAACTGACTGGATAATATATTTACTAAGTAAATAAATATACACATGTGAAGGGTGTATACACACACACACACACACACACATATATATATATTGTATGGGTTATGTCTTGAAGGCTGTCACACTGCGTTGAGTGAAATAAAGGAAGGTAAGGAAGTGTTTGTGTTACCTATTTATGAAACAGTGTGCCGCCTAAGCACGAATTTACACGAGATACTAGATTAGCAACTAGGTCCCACCCTTTTACAGTTAAACAAATAAGATGTAACCGTAAATTCTACTCCAACAGCTTCTTTTCTCGCGCTTCCCGCCTGTGGAACTCCCTTCCACAAGTCTGCTTTCCCGACAGTTACAATCTCCAGGTGTTTAAATGTAGGGTCAATAAACACCTCCTATCACACTAACTCCCAATTATTCTCAGAAAACTCTCATCTACCCAACCCTCATTCTCGGTATCCTTACCCGCCTATCACCCACCCTCTGACATTTCCTATATTTAATCATCCTTTCTCCACTCTACGTAGCCCCCTGCGCAGTAGTGGCAGTGACATGCCTTGCTCGGGGTGAAACGCTTTTAAAAAAAAATATTTCGAGATGAAAATCTCATCTACAGAATAGCAGAGAAGCTATTGACTGTCCGAACTTCTCTCTATGAATGGTTGTTGAGGGTTGTCCACTGCTGCTATGCGCACGTGTGTGTATTCTAGTTGGAGCATTAATGGTATGTTTGTGTCTAGTTGGGGCCTATGTGATATGTGTGTATATGTGTGCATTCTAGTTGGGGTCTTAATGGTCTGATGATATCTGTCCACTTGTATGTGTGGTTTATCTTAATGCGATCTGAAATTTCACTTGATTCTGTGACTGGGTCGAAGAGTATCAGTTTCGTTACAGTTGTTTTATCTTTCTGATTTATCTGGCGGTGTTTGAGTTTTGTGACCGTGTCATGTATGTGTGTCTATGTGCACGTGGTTATTGTAATTAAATTTATTTTATTCTTTATATATATATATATATATATATATATATATATATATATATATATATATAATGTGTGTGTTTGTTCTTGCCTTCCGGTGTGCGGTGTTTTATAAGCGCCTCCGCTACTCTGCCGGGGGTGGGGGAGAAATGTGTGTGTGTGGTTATTGTCATTCATTCAACTTTATTATCTTACCCGTGTGTATGAGCTTTATTGTTATGGTGAGTGTGTATCATGTGCATGTTAGCGTTGTCTATCCTGTTATGTAATTTAGGTTAAGCCCTTGTTGATTAGCGGGTGCAATTTAGCTATTATTAGGGACTATTTTATGCGCAGGTTACCTAAGATGCGCTCTCTAGCCTCGATGTTGACGGTTATGCTCTTGTTAGTATTTTTGCATTTTTAAAAATGTTTTTGGAAAGACCACGCTTGCGTGTGTATGTGTTCTTTTATCTTAATATGTAATGGTCTTGTGGTGCTGATGACATAGAATGCCTTGCATTTCGCGCATTGTTTGCGGTACACGACATATACCTGTTGGCATATACCGGTGTCTGAAATAGGCCAATTGGCTAGTGTGCATGTGGTGTTGTTTCTTGTTCTGTTTTGGGGGTTGAGGTGTCTGCGGAGAGTTGGGCAGTAGTGTGCCAGCTGTATATCCAATCTTTCTCTGCAGATAGCTCTACGTATTTTTGATGTTATATTTTCACTGAAGTGTGGTAGCCTCAGGAAGCAGGTGTTAGATAGGGTGTGATGCCTTGAGCCTTTGCTACCTTTCCGTTCCAGGCGTTAGTCTCCAGTGCTTTCTTGAAAAGTGCAGTGTGGGTGTTAACGTGCTCTTCTTTGCTGCACTTGTTTCGGATACGTGCGAGCTCGTTTTTTATGTAGCTGGTCTTTGCGCTGAGAGGGAGGGCTGATCGTTAGTGGACAAACATCCCTGCTGGCAGGCGTTTTGTAGAAATGGGTGTGAACTTTACCGCCAACCTATACTTTTAGCCTGAAGTCCAGCAGTGATAGGCATCCACTGGCATCGGGGTGATCAATTGTGAATTTTATTTTGCCGTCTATACCGTTGAACGTCGCTGCCATTCTACTTGCCTCGTCACGTGAAGAAGTAAGGATGAGTATAGCATCAATGTATCTCGCGAATAAGACGTATGAATGGCAGGTGCTGAGTGCCCGACGGTCCATTTAGTTCATGTATGTGACGGCAAGTAGTCTCGATAAGCTAGACCCCATTGGAAGGCCGGTGGTCT
Organism: Ascarosepion bandense; assembly: GCA_037127315.1. NCBI lineage: Eukaryota > Metazoa > Mollusca > Cephalopoda > Sepiida > Sepiidae > Ascarosepion > Ascarosepion bandense. Next base: position 1,258,836 of record JBBBDQ010000931.1, read on the forward strand.
GTTTGTAGGTGCGTTTTTGGAACGTAAAGTAGGTGTTGTCTACTATAGTTCTCAGGAGTAGGTGTATATCCTTTGGGGTGAAGCAGTAGCAGTGTATGCTTGAAGTGTTGATGCAATCCGTTATTAAATCAACCGCTATAGTATTATTATTCATGTGTTAATAAAACTATGCTCCATGTATGAACAGAGCTGTATTATGTTCTACGTCTATGGCACGACTCAGTTTCATGCGTTATGCAATCATCAGGTGCATATAAAATATTTATATATAATTTCACTTTCTATTTAAAACTCGCATATAAACACATATACAACATGCTTAAAAGAAAGATTACTACCATATAAATATTTTGTCATCGTTGTTTTTTTTATGATGAATATTCATAAATACGCCCACACACACACATACATACATACATACATATATATATATATATATATATATATATATATATATATGCTTCTGGAGCAAAAATGGAATTGCGCATAAAATGTAAAATAACTCACTGGAGAAAATTCAACCAAAATTAATTGAAATATCATAGTTTTAAAAAATTTTTAAATTTATTTTTATATCACTTCGTTGGATCTGACTACGGATTACGTAAAATTTATACTATTTATAATCGGAACGGTTTTTCTTGAAACAAATAAAAATAAACATTTTTTTAAGTATAGCCTAGGTATAGCGTAAGACAAAAAGTATGGGTGCATCCAGTGTGAAAGTGACTTTCCAGTTATAATTGATGTAACGAAACAAAGCTTGCTAACAATTACACCACGTCGAAGAGTTTCTACTTACAAAATGTGTGGAGACAAATGATCATATATATCTTTCATTGATAACCAGCGTACCCAATGTAAGATAATAAAAATCCTCAAAATTGTTTTATAAACAATGTGCCTGAAACATGACATGTTCAAACGAGATTCGGCCGATATATAGACCAGAAGTCAGTAGTTGAGATCGGAAGTTGAACAAAGCTAGAACGTATGCGTGTGTATTTACCTATGCCATTTCTCTTCTCAACATTCGCCGAATAGAATAAAAGTAAGTTATCGTTTATCTGTCAAGTTCTTCCCTGTTTCAGTAGCAGCAGTAGATCAAAACGACAGTGATATACAACATTGACAGGTTTTACGAATTTTGTCATTGTAAAAAAATATTTTCATTTTTTTCAGAACATATCTAGGAACCTATCGATTAATGTGCATTCGATTTATGTGTTTTCAATTAGTGCACTAACCTTTTTATATACCAATATTTAATTTTTAATACATAATACTTGATTTGAGCAGTAAAACATTCAGTTTATCTATAGTAAATAACAATTGTTATTTAGTTAGCTATTAATTAAACAGTTTCTCAAATTAGGAAATATGTACAATTTCGTTTATCAAGTATATAGTGTTTAAAAAATGGACGGTTATAAAAAAGTATATTTTATAATATATGCAGATAATTAAATTCGTATTTAAATAAATATTTTAAGTGAAATATTGTATATTTTATATTTTCTATCTGTTATTACTCCATTTGGCCCAGTTATATATATATATATATATATATATATATATATATATATATAACGCGTCTTAGTTTTATCGACCACGAATGACGAACAGTCTAAACGAAGACAAATCTAACGTATATAAAAGAATTTGTTATTTGCGTAAACCAATAATTGTGTTATAAAGGCTTGATTTGACTTCGTTTAGACTGTTCGTCATTCGTAATATATAATAACCGATACACATTTAGCCTTCATGTAGTTTCACTATACACGTCAGTACCGGCTCACCCAGCGGTTAATTTAATAACGGAATGCCTCACCACTTCGAGCCGACACTGCTACAAACTCCCCCCCAACAGACAGTCACCTACTCTTGAGGACTATAGTAGACAACACCTACTGTACGTTCCAAGGACGCTTCTATAAACAAAGCCCCGGCCTTCCGATGGGGTCCAGCCTATCGGGAGTGCTTACCGTCGCATAATTGAACCAACTGAAACGTCGCGCACTCAGCACCTGAAATTCATACGTCTTATTCGCGAGATACATTGATGATATACTCATCCTCAACTCTTTACGTGAGGAGGCGAACAGAATGGCAGCAACGTTCAACAGTATGGACGGCAAAATGAAATTCACAATCGAACACCCCGATGGCAGTGGATGCCTATCACTGCTGGACTTCAAGCTAAAAGTATCGGAAAGCGGAGACATTCACACCGATTTCTACAAAAAGCCTGCCAGCAGGGATATGTTTGTCCACTATCAATCAGCCATCCCTCTCAGCGCTAAGACTGGGTACTTTAAAAGCGAGCTTACACGTATCCGATATAAGTGCAGCAAATAAGAAAACGGTAACACCGACACTGCACATTTCAAGGAAAAACTAAAGACAAACGGTTACCTGCAGTCCTTTGTGGGTCGCCTGGAACGGAAAGGTAGTAAAGGCCCAAAGCGTCACACCGTATCCACAACCTGCTTCATGAGGCTACCACATTTCAGTGAAAACATCACCGCAAAAATACGTAGAGATATCCGCAGAGGGGACATGATATAGAGCTGGCCCACTACGGCCCCACTCGTCGCAGACACCTCAACTCCAACCACAAAACAAGCAACAACACCACATGCACACTGGCCAATTGCCCTATTCCGGGCACAGGAATTTGCCACCAGTTATATATCGTGTAATGCATACAATACGCCAAATGCGAGGAATTCTGTGTTGACAGCACTACCAGACCGTTGCACATTAGAATAAAAAAACACATAAACACAAAAGCGTCGTCCTTTCAAAAACATTTTTAAAAAAATGCAAAAATATTAACAAAAATATCATCGCCAATATCGAGGATAGAGAGCGGAACATAGGGAACCTGCGAATAAAAGAGTTCGTAATCATAACTAAACTACACCCACAGATCATCAATCGACAAGACTAGACTACATAAAAGAAGTCAACGCTAACACACACTGATCACAGAAATAAAGCGCATACACACAAACACGCTATCAAAGTTTAACGCACACATATAAACATATGTACAAAGCTCATGAAGAAACGCGTGCGCGTATATATATATATATATATATATATGTGTGTGTGTGTATATATATATATATATATACATAATATATATATATATATATATATATAATGTTTGTGTATGTGCGTACACTACACATACACGCATTTGGGTACCTCCAATATTTCGGCATAGAGATTTGATGCCTACGCTGAATATTGAAAAAATTAAAAAAAACATTCTTGAAGCTTTTTTACATTATACTGTTTGTTAGAGAGGGTAAGAAATAAGAATCCTAAAGAAAAAAAATAAACAAATAACACACAAACGCACACATATATACAAAATAAAGTAGAATAAATTACAAAAACTACGCGCACATAAGCACGCACACATGACAGTCACCGACACGCACACACCACCAGATAAAGTAGATAGATAAATGAACAGTAATGAAGTAGATCCTCTTCAACTGGGTCAAACTAACGGTCAGGTCACACTTAGATAAAACCCACATAAAAGCAGACTGGCCCCAACTATAAATCACACATATACCATGAACACATAAACACACAGTAAAATTAATGATAGCAACAGACAGCCAGCCATGAATGAACATTCTGTG